>JAHLWY010006359.1:0-17462 GCA_020002185.1 Paraescarpia echinospica | reverse complement strand
TGGGATCAACTATTGGACCAAGCTCATGTGCATTGTCTTCTTGGAGTTGAAATACATTTAGATTAACATCATATCCTAATAAATCAACATCATCTGTCAGGCTAAGATCATGTTGTAGACGTAGTGTATTCTTACCATTATTGGCATCATATACTGGATTTATATCCACATCATATGTTGGATTTATATCCCTGTTATTGTTGTCAGTCATTGTTTATAGTTTGTTGAAGTCAGCTTGTCCACGGATTTGAATTGGAGAGGATGTTTCTGTTTTCTTGACGTAGATGATGCTGTTGGTTGTCCATGTGCTGTGGATTTTCTTGTCTCTGCGGACTGTGCGGGCTTGATGGAAGAGTTCATTGTTCAGGCGTGAGAGATGGTCATTGAGATACACGTTCGTTCCTTTCAGTAACTTTCTGTTTTGCATGACTTCTGTTCGTTTCTCGGTGGTCAGGAACTGGACGATAATGGGGGTTGTTCCGTCTCGGCGTTGGGGCAGGTCGTGTATCGCTGTGATTTCCATCTCCGGAATGTCGACGTGTAAGTTGTCATGAGCGAACGTAATGAACTTCTGTTTCATTGTTGCAGTCTCTCCGGTCGATTGTTCAGCTGGGGTGGTCGTTCTGGTGTTTGGTCGAGATGCGGCAGTGTGGGCGAAAGAGTGGAGATTTAGGCCGGTCACTATGACGTTCTTTTTTTTCGAGTGCTGCTCGAGGTTGTTCACGGCCGTTTCTAGGGTTTCAACACGAGTGCTCAGTTGACTTATCTGTTCATCTTTTGCTTTCAGCATCTGCATGAGGTCGGCCAGTTGTCTTTCATATTTTGCTGTGGTCGTTTTCATATCGTCAAAGTTTTTACATAAGTGGTTAAGTGATTGTTTAATCTCGGAAATATCAGAGTCGATGTGTTTCGGCGCCATCTTGATCAAGATTGCTGTGAGATGCACGAGGCGTTCATATCGTGCAAGTGAATGCGCGAGTCGTGGGACTCGACTGCAATGCCCCTGCGCATGGTAACAGTCAACGAATCGATGGAATTGCTGCCATCGCCTACACGGGACACAAACAGCCCTCGTGAGCTCTCATCTTCTAACATATCTTCGATGAATACATTGCTAATTACGTGATTTTCTAGAAAGTCAACGTGTATCGCAGCATGGCTGATGGCATAACTTGGCAGGTGATTAGTTTTGGTTGAGCCGGGTGTTTCGAATGACGCTGGGATGCGCATCGATCTCTAGATGGTTCCCAGTCCAGAAGTTGCGTCGACATGTGATCTCAAGAATAGAGTAGCCACTGCAGTTAGTGAAACTGTCAGCAGGAAATTCGCAATCACTAAAGCGACCGGAATGACATTAAAACGTCAGCAAAGATTCAAACGAGAGGCTCTCATTGCGGGTGTCTTTATACTTAGTATGACCCTTAAAGCCCGCTACACGGCACAGGAAGTTCAGCGTGGCGCTGTGTTTATCGAACGAGTTGTAGCACACAGATCGCCAGGCGTTGTTGAAGTAGATTTGTACCACGACGGGAACTGTTTGACGTTCTTCGTATTCGCTCAGTAATCTCACGCGCGGGTGACGAGTCTGCCGTTTTGTCGTCATAACTACTTCTTTTGAAGACGACCCGTGAACTAGAAGTGTGCCCATCACGAGAATACCTCGACCTGGCTCGAAGTCCAGTGTTACTCCTTCGCCTTCCATAAGACTTCCAGTTGGGTGAACGATGATGTCCTTTGTAACGTGATCGGGCGTGTCAGTATTGTTCAATTCGATATTGTCTCTGATAACCCCTTCGGTGTTGTGGTCTTGTATGACATTTGGGTATTGTCGTGATGTGTAGATTCGGTCGTTTCTCAGAAATAGATATGGGTGACATCGAACTTTAGCCAGAACGCCCTGTTGATGGTAGCCATATATGGAGTTCGCAATTTCATTAATATCGGCGCTGCCCCAGTAGTTATACAGCGCATCGATGGTATTGTCAATGTCCCGGACGGTTGTCGCCAGTTGAAACTGCATATCCGGGTTTACGAACTCGTTGTATCTCATAGTCACCAAGGCTCTGGTCCGTAGAATAACAGCCGCAGAAATGGTCGTCAGATCCAAGACGTATAGCGGAAGAGGACTGTCAATGGCGTTACCCTTGAACACGTTGCGTTTAAAATATATTGTTGTTCCCCCGTTTTGTACATCCAGGCAGGACATGTGATTATTGTTAAACTCATCATTCCGTAGTGTTACATTCCGTCCAGGATATATCATCACTCATAGTTCGGTATCATTGACAAACTTGCAGTTTTCAACTGTGATGTCGCTGTTGCTACTTGCCGCACTAATAGCCCTATTACTTGAATGAAAGCTACCGTTGAATATATCCACGTTACCTGTAGTACTTATCATGACTGATGTTTCGGCTTGATTGATGAACGTGCCATTTTTAATTGCAATGTTGCCGTTGCTAACAGCGCTAAAGCCCTCCTTATTTGAATGAAAATTTGTGGTGTCTATGACGGAAGGCAAACCGCATTTCTCATTTATATTCACCCCACATTCGTTATGATTACGGAACTCACTACCCCCGACGTTCAGTTGTCTTGCGTTGACACCAGCTAGGACGGGTGGTTTGCATACGTCTGTTTTAACGTAGGATAAACCATACGTATTATTCCCTTTTATAGTGACAGCGCTTATGTCCAGTAACCCGTCGGTGTTATCCGAGAAGATTCCGACTTCATGATTCGATGTACAAACCACGGATCTGACAGTGCTTTTTGAATTGCACTGCGCCAAGCGAAGACCGTGTGTGTTTTTCGACAGCTGAGAGTCACTGATTTCGGTCGGTATTCCAATCCCATTTATATAGAGTCCTTCCTGTCCGTTATCCGCCGCGACGATTCCTGTCATGCGCATACGCAATGATCCTGCAAAACGACGAATCCGTGTAATTAATTAATGTGTAATTATAGCTATTTTTGCAGCGTTAATTGATAGTTAAGATTTTATGATAATGTTTTTAATCCATATCACGGTCAGTATGCCAGACATTGCTAATGGAAAAATGTAAGTGATTACACCAACTGAATACTAGTGCAAAATGGGGAAGGCGTAAATACAACATGACGAATATCACTTTCATGTTAAACCGATCTTGTTTCTTCCTAATTTTTACATGAGGTTATTTATAATAGAATAACCATGGTGTAGATATACTTCTCGCCAAACTGATTCCAGTAAAGCCGGAAGAGTTTTGACAATTTGGATTGTGCGCCCCCGAAATATAAAGTTAATTGATTCCAGTAAACCCGAAAGAGTGTTCACAATTTGGATGGTGCTCCCCCAAAATGTAAAGTTAATTGATTCTAGTAAACCCGAAAAGGTGTTCACAATTTGGATCGTGCGCCCCCAAAATGTAAAATTAATTGATTCCAGTAAACCCGAAAGAGTGTTCATAATTTGGATGATGCATCCCCAAAATGTAAAATTTATTGATTCCTGTAAACCCGAAAGAGTGTTCTCAATTTGGATGATGCGCCCCTAAATGTAAAGTTAAGTGATTCCAATAAACCCGAAAGGGTGTTCACAATTTGTGTGGTGCGCCTCCAAAATGTAAAGTTAACTTCCTGTACAGCGTGATATTAGTCCTTCGGACTGCTCAATGCTGTTTACAGTTCACCATCGTCGTGTTCAATCTAACACCATCTCGGGTTCTCTGGGACGCGATGGAAGTATGTGAATGACCAGTTTTGTGAGAATAAATGCAACTTGGTTGAATCGTTCCAAGAAGTACCAAATAGATCTTTAACTTAACCTTCGCAAAACCACCTGACCAGGGATCACGGCGAACAGTTCGAATTTGACATCGGCCCTGTCGGTGTAACCCTTGTTGTAATTTGACATCGGCCCTGAAGGTGTAACCCTTGTTGTAATTTGACATCGGCCCTGTAGGTGTAACCCTTGTTGTAATTTGACATCGGCCCTGTAGGTGTAACCCTTGTTGTAATTTGACATCGGCCCTGTAAGTGTAACCCTTGTTGTAATTTGACATCGGCCCTGTCGGTGTAACCCTTGTTGTAATTTGACATCGGCCCTGTAGGTGTAACTCTTGTTGTAATTTGACATCGGCCCTGTAGGTGTAACCCTTGTTGTAATTTGACACGGCCCTGTCGGTGTAACCCTTGTTGTAATTTGACATCGGCCCTGTCGGTGTAACCCTTGTTGTAATTTGACATCGGCCCTGTAGGTGTAACTCTTGTTGTAATTTGACATCGGCCCTGTAGGTGTAACCCTTGTTGTAATTTGACATCGGCCCTGTCGGTGTAACCCTTGTTGTAATTTGACATCGGCCCTGTAGGTGTAACCCTTGTTGTAATTTGACATCGGCCCTGTAGGTGTAACTCTTGTTGTAATTTGACATCGGCCCTGTAGGTGTAACCCTTGTTGTAATTTGACATCGGCCCTGTCGGTGTAACCCTTGTTGTAATTTGACATCGGCCCTGTAGGTGTAGCCCTTGTTGTAATTTGACATCGGCCCTGTCGGTGTAACCATTGTTGTAATTTGACATCGGCCCTGTAGGTGTAACCCATGTTGTAATTTGACATCGGCCCTGTAGGTGTAACCCTTGTTGTAATTTGACATCGGCCCTGTAGGTGTAACCCTTGTTGTAATTTGACATCGGCCCTGTAGGTGTAACCCTTTTTGTAATTTGACATCGGCCCTGTAGGTGTAACTCTTGTTGTAATTTGACATCGGCCCTGTAGGTGTAACCCTTGTTGTAATTTGACATCGGCCCTGTAGGTGTAACCATTGTCGTAATTTGACTTCGGCCCTGAAGGTGTAACCCTTGTTGTAATTTGATATAGGCCCTGTCGGTGTAACCCTTGTTGTAATTTGACATCGGCCCTGTAGGTGTAACTCTTGTTGTAATTTGACATCGGCCTTGTCCGATGCCCTGTCGGTGTAACCCTTGTTGTAATTTGACATCGGCCCTGTAGGTGTAACCCTTGTTGTAATTTGACATCGGCCCTGTCGGTGTAACCCTTGTTGTAATTTGACATCGGCCCTGTATGTGTAACCCTTGTTGTAATTTGACATCGGCCCAGAAGGGGTAGCCCTTGTTGTAATTTGACATCGGCCCTGTAGGTGTAACCATTGTTGTAATTTGATTTCGGCCCTGAAGGTGTAACCCTTGTTGTAATTTGACATCGGCCCTGTCAGTGTAGCCCTTGTTGTAGTTTGACATCGGCCCTGTAGGTGTAACTCTTGTTGTAATTTGACATCGGCCCTGTCGGTGTAGCCCTTGTTGTAATTTGACATCGGCCCTGTAGGTGTAACTCTTGTTGTAATTTGACATCGGCCCTGTCGGTGTAACCCTTGTTGTAATTTGACATCGGCCCTGTAGGTGTAACCCTTGTTGTAATTTGACATCGGCCCTGTCGGTGTAACCCTTGTTGTAATTTGACATCGGCCCTGCAGGTGTAACTCTTGTTGTAATTTGACATCGGCCCTGTCGGTGTAGCCCTTGTTGTAATTTGACATCGGCCCTGTAGGTGAAACCCTTGTTGTAATTTGACATCGGCCCTGTCGGTGTAACCCTTGTTGTAATTTGACATCGGTCCTGTAGGTGTAACCCTTGTTGTAATTTGACATCGGCCCTGTCGGTGTAGCCCTTGTTGTAATTTGACATCGGCCCTGTATGTGTAACCCTTGTTGTAATTTGACATCGGCCCTGTAGGTGTAACTCTTGTTGTAATTTGACATCGGCCCTGTCGGTGTAACCATTGTTGTAATTTGACTTCGGCCCTGAAGGTGTAACTCTTGTTGTAATTTGACATCGGCCCTGTAGGTGTAACCCTTGTAATTTGACATCGGCCCTGTAGGTGTAACCTTTGTTGTAATAAGAACAGTAGTATATGTATCCAATGTTGCGAATCTCGATCATTTCCTTGGAAGTCATCACCGTGCCCACGGGGTTTCCAATTGTTTAGTCGCCGCCATTTATTCGAGCATTCAGTATGACGGGCGAGTCAGTATCGCTACCGTCTCGAATTGTCACGTCGACTGTGCGGACGCTGACAAGAGACGAAACACCAACAGATGTCCAGGAGCGGTCGAGAAGGCCTGGAATAGAGCAACGTAGCATGGGAGAAGGAGCAGCAAGCATCAGCAGCAACAGCAGCAGCAGCAGCAATCATCAGCAGCAGCAGCAGCAACAGCAGCAGCAGCAACAGCAGCAACAGCAACATCAGAGCAATCATGAACAAACATGGCTGCAAATACAAGAACCAATAACAAAAAATGAACTGTACTGCGGGCACTGTACAGTTAGAACTGCAAGTATGTGACTGAGAGTACTGTCATCATCATCATCATCGTCGTCGTCATTGTGCAGCCGTAGTGTTCCGCGGTTGGGCGAAGGCCTCAGCATGTCGTTTCAAAATCTGCCTGTCTTGTACTATCCTCTGCCAGATGGTGCCCTTCCAGTACTCGTCTAGTTCGTCTCTCCACCGTCTCGCCGCTCTTCCTCTAGATCGTTTCCGTTCGTAAGGTCTCCAGGTTGTGATACGCGATGTCCGTCGGTTATCTCGTAGTCTGCTGATGTGCCTTGCTCAGGTCCTCTTCTGCATTATGATTTGTTCTATCACGTCTATGACCTTTATCTTTTGTCTCACCCAGATGTCTGTTTTTCTGTCCTGTACTGCAGGTTATAGTACAACAAGAAAAGAACTGCAAGTATATGACTGCTAGTACAGGACTGCGGCTACAGGATTGCGGGTACAAGACTGTGAGTACAGGACTGTAAGTACAAGACCTGCGAGCACTGGATTGCGAGTATATGACTACGAGTACAGGACTGCTAGTACATGATTGCGAGTACAGGACTGCGAGTACAGGATTGCGAGTACAAGACTGCGAGTAGAGGACTGGGGTACAGCATTGCGAGTACAAGATTGCGAGTACATGATTGTGTGAGTACGTGATTGCGAGTACAAAACTATGAGTACAGGATTGCGAGTGTAGGATTGTGAGTACAAGACTGCGAGTACAGGATTGGAAATAAAAAATTGTGTAAGTACATGATTGTGAGTACAAAACTATGACTACAGGATTGCGAGTACAAGACTGCGAGTACAGGATTGCAAATACAAGATTGTGCGAGTACAAAACTATGAGTATAGGATTGCGAGTAAAGGACTGCGAGTACAAGACTGCGAGTACAGGATTGCAAATACAAGATTGTGTAAGTACATGATTGTGAGTACAAAACTATGTGTACAGGATTGCGAGTATAGGATTGCAAATACAAGATTGTGCGAGTACATGATTGTGAGTACAAAACTATGAGTACAGGATTGCGAGTATAGGATTGCGAGTACAAGACTGCGAGTACAGGACTGCAAATACAAGATTTTGTGAGTACATGATTGTGAGTACAAAACTATGAGTACAGGATTGCGAGTACAGGATTGTGAGTACAAGACTGCGAGTACAGGATTGCAAATACAAGATCTTGTGAGTACATGATTGTGACTACAAAACTATGAGTACAGGATTGCGAGTATAGGATTGCGAGTACCTGATTGTTAATACAGGATGCGAATACAAGACCGCGTGTAGAGAACTGCGAGTACACAATTGCGAGTACAGAATTGCGGGTACAGGACTGCGAGTAGAGGATTGCGAGTACAGATTGTGAATAAACAGCGTGTGTGTGTGTGTGTGTGGTATTTCGAATACAAGCCTGCGAATGAACAACTTTTAGTAGAAAATGCCGGTCGAACTCCACACCTCATTAAAAACTTACCTTTATGCAGGTGAAGTCTCCGCTGATCGATGTTCTGTAGAATTTGAGACGTGAAAAGTCGCGTGATTCGTGCTCGCACAGCAGACATGTCAAGCCGCAGAGATCAGTTCCGGGGTCATAGCTCGATATCGAGGGTCGGCTTACTGATATGTCCTTGCCGTGGTTACCTGGAGCGTAAACATTCAATGTACATAGATATTTAGCGTGAAACATTATGCAACATATAAATGACGCGATACAAAAACCCAGTATAAGTAACCGTGTGTGCGTGCGCGCTGCGGGGTTACACTCACACACGCACGCACGTAAGAACGTAAGCACGCGTGTATATGTGCTAAGGTTTTCTTTCTAGACGCTTTGCATCTTGGGCGACTAACGTTCAGAGTTACGTCTACCACCCCTCAGAAGAAAAGCGCTTTAATATTTTTTAAATGTCACGTAGAATAACGGTTCTTACCAGACGTAAGGATTCTTACCGTTTGTTCCGAACTACATAAACCGTTCATCAACAATTACGTAACATTATTATGAGTGTGTGTGTGTGTGTGTGCGTGTGTGCGTGTGTGCGTGTGTGCGTGTGAGCGTGTGAGCGTGTGCGAGCGTGTGCATGTGTGAGTGTGTGAGTGTGTGCTTAAGTGCGCGTGAATGTGCGTGTGCATGTGTGTATGAGGGGTAACGTTATTGTTCGAACACACCTATGCAAACTGGCAACTTACGTGCTGAATGTACATTTGCGAAGACGGCAGACTGCGGCTCCGAGACGACTTTCAATCCAGTCAGTCGGTTATCGTTGACAGTCACGTTTGTGACGGTCAATGATGTATTCACATCTACCAGTTCAATACCATTCAGAGCTGACTGTGACACGGCAACGTTGCTGTAAAATGAAACAAAACATACTGTAAATAAAATACTGCCACTAACACACATATTTATACACATATACACAGGTACAAGAATACGCATATCTGCACGCGCACGGACACGTCCGCACGTACACACAGTCACGTATATATATATACACATATTTGTGCATTACTGCCGGTTTTACGATGCTGTCAAAAGCTGGCTACGGATCAGTGACTGTCGAGATAGTTTTGGAAGGTGTAAGCTATACGTTTTGTGGACTTTGTGAACTCTTGCGAACAAAACAATATCCTATGTGAAGTAACCGAGTAAGACGGAAGGTGGTGTCCCCTAGCGGAGTAGGCCAACAGTAACCTGGTGAACAATATATATAGCGGACTTCGTACGCATAAGGTTACATTGCAGTAATTAGCCCTCGCCGTATATATACAGAGACAAAGAACTGGTTCGTCCCATCCGCCGTTCACGGAGATATTGAGCTGTTCTGCGCGTGGTCTTGGCTTGCCGAATAATTTACTTAATTTTTTTTTTTCTTTCTTATTTTGACCCGTATTTCAGCAGTGTTGCAGTCAAACAAAACGTAGGCGTATGAATCACTCATCAAATCATTAAAACTTATACATAAAGTTTCATCAATCCTGGATATTAACATATAATATTAACATATAATATAACATATACACCCTCTTATGCAAAGCAACAATGCAATGCAAGTGTAGATTGAAATAGTCAAAATAAGAATGCTCCAATGATCTGATTTTCTGTTTTCAATATCATTCATGTGTAGGCCTATTTGGAATGAACAAATACTTGAACGATACTATTAACATGCATGGTGGGCGTATCAGTAGACTGACTGGCGTAAAACCCCAAGAATAGAAGTAAAGTTGCGTTGAGCTTTACTAACTCCGCTACTTCGGTCGCCACCTTCGCGAATTTAGCCAAGAAAAGCACACTAACAACGGGGTCGATTTTTTTTTACATCGAACAAACATCGTACCTTTAATTAAAGTGTAATTACCTGATGTTGAGAGCGTTTGACGTCACGTAGAGAGAACTCTTCCGGTTAGCAGTGCAGGTTTCACTCGCCTCCTGCCCGCCACATGAGATGTAGACGTACTTGAGTCTGTGAAAGGACGACGAGTTGAGTAGAGCGATAACGCCCCAGTGAGGCAGATCGAGACAGTCGACAGGCATTGGGTCTGGCTGCAGGCCTAAAACGTACGTTACAAATGTAAAACTCACACACGCACGCTCACACACGCCCACACGTACTTATGTACGTGTGCGTGTGCGTGTGCGTGTGCGTGGGTGTGTGTGTGTGTGTGTGTGTGTGTGTGTGTGCTTGCGTGCGTGCGTGCGTGTGTGTGTACTAGTTGGCAAACACATGACTTTGGATTGTGTGTCAAGCGTTTCAATGAAGATCGTGTTCAGGCACCATCTCAAATATTTTGGATAAATGCATTTCTCAATGCATTTGTCAATACACATGTTAATGCATGCGTCAATACATTTGAATTCATTCAAACTGTATTGCAGCTATATATAGTTTAATAGCCAGTGCCGCCACAATTGATTCATCTCATTCAACCGTGAGGTAGATTTGAATTTCATCAGCATAACAGTGATGTCCCATGCCGTGTTTAGCAACAATATCTCCGATAGGTTTGGTGTACATGCAATACAAAGTAGGGCCCAACATCGACCCTTGGGGGACGCCACACGCCAAGATTGACTCAACCGACTCGGCACTTCCCACTGCCACTTTCTGATACCGTTCGCTAATGTATGATTTCAGCCACGCAAGCGCCTTATCGGTGATACCGAATGAGTGTTCAAGTCGAGTCATCAACAACTCATGATCGACTGTATCAAACGCGGGCGACAAATCAAGCATTTCGAGAATTGTTGTACATTTCCTACCCAATGTCGTGGCAATGTCATTCTTGACACGGAGTAGAGCTGTTTCTGTGGAGTGTCCACGATGGTATGCAGACTGAAAAGGGTCGTGCAGAGCATGTTCATCAACGTGCGTGCTAATTTGTTTTGCAACGACTTTTTCAACAAATTTCGACACATATGGCAAGTTCGACACTGGCCGGTAGTTGCTCAAAATGTCTTTATCCAGCGTAGGTTTTTTCAGGAGTGGTTTAACGATTGCATGCTTGAAGTCAGCAGATACATTTGTTGAGGTGAGAGACGCATTTATCGTAGCGGTGATTAGTGGAACTAACTCTCGCGAACATTGTTTTAGCAGCCACGTGGGTACTGGATCTAATTGACACGGCTTAACCGGAATGGATGCAACTAATCGTTCAACGTCCGATTCAGTGACTGTCTCAAAGCAGACTAGTGGGACACCACTGAATGCCGCGTCGTTGCTCATAGCAGCCAACGTAATGTCCGAACGATCCTCACCGCAGTCGACGATGTATTTTCTGATGTTAGAAACTTTCTCAATAAAGTGATCATATACACAGCAATTACATCGGCTCACGGTGTGCAGTACTCAGGTACTCCACACGTGTGTACCTGGCCGTCCCGACTGCTTTTCTTTTAAATGTGCTGCACCGTACAATACGCCACGTGCGGTAAGTTTGAATACCGTTCCGCCATCCCGCACACAAAGGAGACGTACACTCCATCCTGGCAACCTCGATCGACTATCTATACAATACGGACGAGCCTATCTTCATTTTCAGACAACTTGTTTTCATGTATGCACGGTCAGTCAATGCAGATGTGAACAAATAATGTTCTCCTGCTATTGGTCCAGTAGACCAGGAAGTTCCTGTGTGACGTTTATTTCGTTTTAAGACCGCCTAGCTGTGACGTAGAAAATTCGCCCCTAGATATCCAAACGTGACGGAGTTATCGGCGTAGCTTGGTGGTAGATCTGTGTTCAAACAGACGTAGGACGTGTACTTAAACCTAACAAACTATCTAATTATAATTGAAATACAGTGTGTGTGTGTGTGTGTGTGTGTGTGTGTGTGTGTGTGTGTGTGTGTGTGTGTGTGTGTGTGTGTGTGTGTGTGTGTGTGTGTGTGTGTGTGTGTGCGTGCATGCGAGAGAGCGAGCGAGCGTGCGTGCGTGCGTGCGTGTGTGTGTGTGTGTGTGTCTGGGGTTAGGACACTGTTAGACTTCCTGCTTGGTTACAGACGAAAAAAAGTGCAGTATATTTTTATTAAATGATTTTCTACAATATTCACTTGCTCTGACATAAGTGCATTTGAGTAGTCAGATTTCTAGATATGATTGTAGAAGCTTTTGACAGTAAAATGGTGTCTTTTTAGCTGATTTTACTAAGCGGAAGGGTATTTGGCAACAATTTGGCTAGTTGACACTTTAGCCGGATTACTGCCTGCATCCATTTGTAAATATTGACGGTTGTCATACAAACAGGCATTTTGTAAGAGCTAGAAATATTAGATTTTGACTAAACTCGACCAGCATGTCCATGAGACGATGACAACGGCAGGTGAGAAGTTTAATACATTTTCTAGGTCACATTTTCTTACAATCAGACAAACCGTTAACATGGTCGCCAATGGGAAAACTATCAGTGTGCTGACCCCATCTCCCGTGACCTTCGGCTGCAGTTCTGTCGCCGAAGCGAGAGACAACAACGCAACGAGAGACAGCAGCAGCCAGCGCGCTACACGCCCGGTCGGCATCACGGCAAGTCGCTACCCACTCCTCAAACGTCAAATCTGCGAAAGCAACGAAAACTTAGATTGGTCATTGTTATTTGTAGTTTACTCCCTCCCTCCCTCCCTCCCTCCCTCGCTCCCTCCCTCCCTCCCTCCCTCCCTCCATCCCTACCTCCCTCCCTCCCTCCCTCCCTCGGAGCAACACATCAATGGCAGCAGTTATCACTCTAAAGAATCCAGGGTGGTCGCAGATACCACTTCTTGGGGCAGGCTGTCTCACTCAGCTATTGCGCGCGGGAAAAAGACATCTTCCTGTACTGTGTACGATGGTAGGGAAGGTCATACCCGATGTCGGGGTTTCGTTGTTTTTGTTTTACGAGGACCGGATAGTGTAGGCAGGTACAGCGAGTTGATTGAGACTGCTCCTGTTTTGTATTTGAATAGGGTACTGAGGCGTGCTTTTTTCTACGGACTTGGAGGGTTCGCCAGTTTAATGTATTTAACGTAGACTCTACTGAGGAAGTATGTTGGTGACCCAACGTGCTGCTCTCCTCTGGATGTTTCCGAGGGCAGTCTTTGTTGGTGTAAAGGTCCAAGACTAGGCTGGTATACTCCAGGACAGGTCTGACAAGGCCTTTATATGCTGTTTCTTTTATTTTCTTATTCCCTATTTTGACATTCCGTCTCAGGAAACCCCGGGTCTTGTTTGCTTTGTTTGCTGTGATATTGACGTGAGGGCTCCATGTGTTGTCACTTGTGATATTGACGTGAGGGCTCCATGTGTTGTCACTTGTGATATTGACGTGAGGGTTCCATGTGTTGTCACTTGTGATATTGACGTGATGGCTCCATGTGTTGTCACTTGTGATATTGACGTGAGGGTTCCATGTATTGTCACTTGTGATATCGACGTGAGGGCTCCACGTGTTGTCACTTGTGATATTGACGTGATGGCTCCATGTGTTGTCACTTGTGATATTGACGTGAGGGCTCCATGTGTTGTCATTTGTGATCGTAATGCCTAGGTATTTCACCTTATTGGTGTTAGTGAGAGCTTGTCCAGGCAGCTTGTATGAGGCTTTCGGTGTCTGCCGTTTGCGCGAGGCGCCCAGGACGGAACACTTCTGACTTCTCTGGGAAGCATCCAGCCACGCTGCAATTAATGCGCGAAGACTATTCGTACACAAATATCCACTATCTATAGTCAAGTAGTAATTCATATAGCTGAGTGAACTGGCGCAACGTAGCGTGTACGAACTTGCCCAAGGTCCGACACCACAGCACAGGATTCGAATCCGGGTTCTTTTAGTCGATAGTCCGAAGCTCTAGGCACTGCACCACTGAACTACTCAGTACATTGACCTTAACGTCGTTTACAGTGGCGCCACCTGTAGAGTTGATCATAACTCAATTATATTAGGTAAACGCAAAGACGACCCATGCAGGTAATGTGGTGCACTGTGTTTTTTACGTGAAATTCGCCGCCAAAAGCGATTCTCTATTTGACCTCTAAAACCTATATATTTGACAACAACATGGTGGCTTTAGGTGATGCAACCATTGCGATATGCGGACATTTGATTTGACGGCTACTTAAAATGGCTGCCATATCGTTAAGAACTTATTTCTCTTGCGACAATTACTTTCTAATAACCATCACACGTATTTCGGTAATTAGTTATTGTTGCGAGTACCCATGCTTCGCCATGTTGTGTGTGCTACTGCTATTCATATCGGCGACTGACAAGATCGAGAGTAATGTTTTGCTACAGCCGCGTAGTGTCGCGACGTTCTTTGATTTCTAGTGTTTTCTGCCGACGTCACCGCGCTCACACAATAATGATAGCTTTCTGTGTCGTAGCATCGCGCAAGCCGGTTGTGGTCCACTTCGGTGCCCGCTGTAACTATGTCGTGTGTTTCCGAAATAGCACTGGCCGACTGTGTCTTCATAGGGCGAGATGCTTATCGACACCCGACTTACAGGGCGGAATTGACTGCGAGACACCTGAGGCAAGTACTGCTCGATACGACTCATACTTGTCAGAATACCGACCATTTACATTACTCGCAATTTACAATGTTAACTAGGCTACATGAACGATAACAACAACAACAACGACAACGACAACATCGACAACAACAACAACAACAACACCAACGATGACAACAACAACAACAACGACAACAATAACGAAAACAACGACAATTTAAAAAATTATATTATTATGATAATAATAATAATAATAATAACAACAACAACAACAACAACAACAACAACGATGACAACAACAACAACAACAACAACAACAACGATGACAACAACAACAACGACAACAACAACGACAACAACGACAATAAAAAAAATTATATTATTATGATAATAATAATAATAATGCTATGAATCTTTACATAGTTAATTAAAACAAGTCATACACACTAAAACAAATAAACAATAAAAACTGGTGCATTTGTAATATGCCATATTAAAACGGTCTGTTTAGGATAATTACGTATATTACAAAGTAGCTATAAAATAATTACAGACAGAGCAATCTATAAAATATCAATATTCAACATCTAAAAATAATTGTCACACATTATTAAAACTCATCTAAAATGCCTGGAAACATAGGGAAGTATTTAGCTACTACTTGAAGGCATCAGTGTAGAGGCAGCAACAGAGAAGGCTCTGACCTCTATCTGCGTCCTGGGTATGGGTACCGCATATCCAAGACGCAGCTAGAGGTCACCTTGCCGCTCTATCGACTATTGTTGCGACATTGTCGGTTTCGATGTCTTGTTCTGCGGCAGCCGGGTTTTCACCGATGCATGATGCTGATAACGTTTTGTATGGATTGTGCTGCACCTTGACCCGTGTGTGGGCACATGTCGCAACGCTGCGTGTTATCATAAATCGAGGTAACCATTTTCTAATAGACTAAGGCCTCGACCTATATATTAATGTCAGGCGTATCAATTTTGTACTAACACACCGACCCAAAATGTCATAATAATGATATAAAATAAAATAATAAAAACAAAACCAAATGCATTAATCATTAGACAAATGGTGGTTATTGGGCTAGCGGCGGGCACCATCTATTGGACGGACTTAAATGCCTATTCAACCCGCACTCTATACACACTTGACACTTAGAGCAAACACATTAAATAAAGTAATGAAAACAAAATGCATTAGTCATTTGACAAATAATGGTTATTAGGTAGCGGCGGGCACCATCTATTGGACGGACTTAAATGCCTATTCAACCCGCACTCTATACACACTTGACACTTAGAGCAAACACATTAAATAAAATAATAAAAACAAAATGCATTAATCATTAGACAAATGATGGTTATTAGGCTAGCGGCGGGCACCATCTATTGGACTGACTTAAATGCTTACTCCACCCGCACCCTATACACACTTGACACTTAGAGCAAACACATTAAATAAAATAATAAAAACCAAATGCATTAATCATTACACAAATGGTGGTCATTAGGCTAGCGGCGGGCACCATCTATTGGACTGACTTAAATGCCTACTCCACCCGCACCCTATACACACTTGACACTTAGAGCAAACACATTAAATAAAATAATAAAAACCAAATGCATTAATCATTACACAAATGGTGGTCATTAGGCTAGCGGCGGGCACCATCTATTGGACTGACTTAAATGCCTACTCCACCCGCACCCTATACACACTTGACACTTAGAGCAAACACATTAAATAAAATAATAAAAACCAAATGCATTAATCATTACACAAATGGTGGTCATTAGGCTAGCGGCGGGCACCATCTATTGGACTGACTTAAATGCCTACTCCACCCGCACTCTATACACACTTGACACTTAGAGCAAACACATTTTGAAACAGTTACGTATTTGTATCAGAACGATTATTGCCGGTCGAACGTAATCTTCGTGCGTGCTTGAACCTACTAAAAGGATGTTTTTATGATAATAACTTGTTGCATGTTGCAAAGGACGAGCTCCCAATACAAGCGAGAATATAAAACAAGCAAGGTGCTGCGATGAAAAACACCTGAGTATGTTCTTATATAGCGCAATACCCAGTCCTTAGCACCGCTCAAAGCACGTTTCACTATGCTCCCTGGTAGAAATGCTCAATCGAACACCATCTCAACGTATCTGGGAACCATTCCACGACACTTATATAACTGTGCGAAAAATATCCGTACACAAAATATCCATCACAGGTACTCAGCAGAGTGAATTGGAACAGCGAGGTTTGAACGAACTGTTGTTGAAGTACAGCAAGAGTATTCGAACCCGGAGTATCTCCTTTGAAGGTACAAAGCTCTAGTTTCTAAGCCACCGCGCTCCAGACAGCAAAGTCTTCTGATATTGTCTGCGATAATGCGGTTCCGGACAAGAATGGGATCAAATAGACGAGGACGTGAGTCGTAATGCCAAAGCGCACCGCAAGGGCGATGAAGAAACTTATTGTCTCTGATGTGGAACGGTATTCGCCCACAGAGAGGCAGGTGAAATTTGAATATTGACTGACCAACCATTTTGTCTTGGTGGCCACTGAGCTTTGTTTCCATGGATTTGGGAATAAAAGATGTTACCTAATTATTATTATTATTATGGTCTGGTCTCACAAAGCACGTCCTGGAAACGAAAGTACAGGTACCTTGTATAGGAAATGTACTGATTATTGGTCCAGATCGCCCGGTTTAGGGCAATCGTATACTAAGATGCACAGGCGATGTAAAGAAACGATTAATATATATGATAATTAATAACTGCCTACAACAATACTGTTGTTTATTGTGATTACCTGAAAGATCGCTGATGACAACTGATTACAATAACAGTACCTCGTTGTTTGTTTCAACGATGCTTTATCACATTTTGGAGGAGTTCCCATAAGGTGCCCGTTTCACATAGCGGTATATATATATATATATATATAGGATACGATACATATTTGGAAAAAGTTACACACACACACACTCACACACACACACTCACACACACACACACACACACACACACACACACACACACACACACACACACACACACACACACACACACACACACACACACACAAACAACACACACAATACACACATAAACACACAAACACACACA
>JAHLWY010006358.1:15000-24259 GCA_020002185.1 Paraescarpia echinospica | reverse complement strand
ACAGCACATGTTTATAACATTACTCGACCCATCCCCGTAACAACACAACGCAACAGTCAGGGATACGGCTGACTTGATAACTACATTCACAGGAGGTCTGCTTCTGTCATGTGATAAATCCCATTACTGAATCTTTGACAACCGTTTAAACCCGTTTGCTAAAACCGGTGTTTTTCCAATTTGGAAACATCATATCTTCAGAAGTAATGATGCTACATTAATGAAAGTTTGACAGATGTGATCCTTGCTAACTTCTCTATGCCATCACGAGGAGATATTTTTTTTTTTTTTTAATTATATGCTGAACATACTGATCGCAATAAACAAAATATGGCTTTTACCAACAAAATATTTAAAACAAAATTTAAATATTAATTAATGACAATAAATAAAATATTTCGTCATTGCATAGAGCGATGTGTTGTAAATAAGACCTAGAAAAAATTACATTGATTACTGCATTATTGCAGGAGCTGCAGTGTTTCAAAATCATGCTATATTTTCCCTCTCCGGTGACCATCTTTGATTGTTGCCACGGAAACGGGGGCCTGTCAGAACAAAAGTAAATATGTTTTATTCAATACTCTACGTCTCGGGTATAAAACGGTGACACGACTACAACAATAGGCACGGTGACGTTGAGCCATTTGACAGAATAATATTAATCTAAGTCGGCATCCAGGGTGTAATCACGACAGTCAGGTGAGATGTGAGCAGCTGATGGCAGGAGATAAACGGTGCGAGAGATCCTGTGCTCCTTTGTTGTGAGGTTATTTTGAGAACGGCGACGTTGACAGCGGAATACTCTCATGAATCAAAGATCTAGATATGTCCCGCATCTAACAATGCTTGAGTTAGCGTGCGTTCGTGTGAGTGTGTGCGTGCGTGCGTGTATGGTTGTGTGCGTGTTTGTATGTGTACCTGTGTTCATGTGCGTGCATGTGCATGAGTGCGTGCGTACGTGCGTACGTGCGTACGTGCGTACGTGCATGTGTACGTGAGAACGTGTTATGTGGCATTACGCCACTATTTTTTAGCAACGTTTCAGTGAGAAGCTGGAAATCTCTACATCTGTGGCCATTATTGCAAAATAGATGTCCGCAGACTAGTTTAAATCAACTGCCTGCGGGTATGTCTGCTTTGCACACTGCATGATTTAACTTTCCCAAAGATCCTTTATTAGTCGTCAGACAGCTGAGTATAGGGCGTTTGTAGCCCGACTGACACGATACCGGGTGTTTGTGTGTGTGAGCGTGTGTGTGTGTGTGTGTGTGTGTGTGTGTGTGTGTGTGTGTGTGTGTGTGTGTGTGTGTGTGTGTGTGTGAGCGTGTGGGGAGAATAAATTAAGAGGGGAGAATGGGAGAGGGAAAAGTCAAAGAATAATGAGAGAATTAAGAATAATGTGTGTGTGTGTGTGTGTGTGTGTGTGTAGTGTGTGTGTGTGTGTGTGTGTGTGTGTGTGTGTGTGTGTGTGTGTGTGTGTGTGTGTGTGTGTGTGTGTGTGTGTGTGTGTGTGTGTGTGTGTGTGTGTGTGTGTGTGTGTGTGTGTGTGTGTGTGTGTGTGTGTGTGAGTGTGTGTGTGTGTGTAACTTTTTCCAAATATGTATCGTATCCTATATATATATATATATATATACCGCTATGTGAAACGGGCACCTTATGGGAACTCCTCCAAAATGTGATAAAGCATCGTTGAAACAAACAACGAGGTACTGTTATTGTAATCAGTTGTCATCAGCGATCTTTCAGGTAATCACAATAAACAACAGTATTGTTGTAGGCAGTTATTAATTATCATATATATTAATCGTTTCTTTACATCGCCTGTGCATCTTAGTATACGATTGCCCTAAACCGGGCGATCTTGACCAATAATCAGTACATTTCCTATACAAGGTACCTGTACTTTCGTTTCCAGGACGTGCTTTGTGAGACCAGACCATAATAATAATAATAATTAGGTAACATCTTTTATTCCCAAATCCATGGAAACAAAGCTCAGTGGCCACCAAGACAAAATGGTTGGTCAGTCAATATTCAAATTTCACCTGCCTCTCTGTGGGCGAATACCGTTCCACATCAGAGACAATAAGTTTCTTCATCGCCTTTGCGGTGCGCTTTGGTATTACGACTCACGTCCTCGTCTATTTGATCCCATTCTTGTCCGGAACCGCATTATCGCAGACAATATCAGAAGACTTTGCTGTCTGGAGCGCGGTGGCTTAGAAACTAGAGCTTTGTACCTACAAAGGAGATACTCCGGGTTCGAATACTCTTGCTGTACTTCAACATCAGTTCGTTCAAACCTCGCTGTTCCAATTCACTCTGCTGAGTACCTGTGATGGATATTTTGTGTACGGATATTTTTCGCACAGTTATATAAGTGTCGTGGAATGGTTCCCAGATACGTTGAGATGGTGTTCGATTGAGCATTTCTACCAGGGAGCATAGTGAAACGTGCTTTGAGCGGTGCTAAGGACTGGGTATTGCGCTATATAAGAACATACTCAGGTGTTTTTCATCGCAGCACCTTGCTTGTTTTATATTCTCGCTTGTATTGGGAGCTCGTCCTTTGCAACATGCAACAAGTTATTATCATAAAAACATCCTTTTAGTAGGTTCAAGCACGCACGAACATTACGTTCGACCGGCAATAATCGTTCTGATACAAATACGTAACTGTTTCAAAATGTGTTTGCTCTAAGTGTCAAGTGTGTATAGAGTGCGGGTGGAGTAGGCATTTAAGTCAGTCCAATAGATGGTGCCCGCCGCTAGCCTAATGACCACCATTTGTGTAATGATTAATGCATTTGGTTTTTATTATTTTATTTAATGTGTTTGCTCTAAGTGTCAAGTGTGTATAGGGTGCGGGTGGAGTAGGCATTTAAGTCAGTCCAATAGATGGTGCCCGCCGCTAGCCTAATGACCACCATTTGTGTAATGATTAATGCATTTGGTTTTTATTATTTTATTTAATGTGTTTGCTCTAAGTGTCAAGTGTGTATAGGGTGCGGGTGGAGTAGGCATTTAAGTCAGTCCAATAGATGGTGCCCGCCGCTAGCCTAATGACCACCATTTGTGTAATGATTAATGCATTTGGTTTTTATTATTTTATTTAATGTGTTTGCTCTAAGTGTCAAGTGTGTATAGGGTGCGGGTGGAGTAAGCATTTAAGTCAGTCCAATAGATGGTGCCCGCCGCTAGCCTAATAACCATCATTTGTCTAATGATTAATGCATTTTGTTTTTATTATTTTATTTAATGTGTTTGCTCTAAGTGTCAAGTGTGTATAGAGTGCGGGTTGAATAGGCATTTAAGTCCGTCCAATAGATGGTGCCCGCCGCTACCTAATAACCATTATTTGTCAAATGACTAATGCATTTTGTTTTCATTACTTTATTTAATGTGTTTGCTCTAAGTGTCAAGTGTGTATAGAGTGCGGGTTGAATAGGCATTTAAGTCCGTCCAATAGATGGTGCCCGCCGCTAGCCTAATAGCCACCATTTGTCTAATGATTAATGCATTTGGTTTTGTTTTTATTATTTTATTTTATATCATTATTATGACATTTTGGGTCGGTGTGTTAGTACAAAATTGATACGCCTGACATTAATATATAGGTCGAGGCCTTAGTCTATTAGAAAATGGGTACCTCGATTTATGATAACACGCAGCGTTGCGACATGTGCCCACACACGGGTCAAGGTGCAGCACAATCCATACAAAACGTTATCAGCATCATGCATCGGTGAAAACCCGGCTGCCGCAGAACAAGACATCGAAACCGACAATGTCGCAACAATAGTCGATAGAGCGGCAAGGTGACCTCTAGCTGCGTCTTGGATATGCGGTACCCATACCCAGGACGCAGATAGAGGTCAGAGCCTTCTCTGTTGCTGCCTCTACACTGATGCCCTCAAGTAGTAGCTAAATACTTCCCTATGTTTCCAGGCATTTTAGATGAGTTTTAATAATGTGTGACAATTATTTTTAGATGTTGAATATTGATATTTTATAGATTGCTCTGTCTGTAATTATTTTATAGATACTTTGTAATATACGTAATTATCCTAAACAGACAGTTTTAATATGGCATATTTTACAAATGCACCAGTTTTATTGTTTATTTGTTTTAGTGTGTATGACTTGTTTTAATGAAATATGTAAAGATTCATAGCATTATTATTATTATTATTATCATAATAATTTTTTTTTATTATTGTCGTTGTTGTTGTTGTCATCGTTGTTGTTGTTGTTGTTGTTGTAGATGTTGTCGTTGTCGTTGTTGTTGTTGTTGTTGTTATCGTTCATGTAGCCTAGTTAACATTGTAAATTGCGAGTAATGTAAATGGTCGGTATTCTGACAAAGTATGAGTCGTATCGAGCAGTACTTGCCTCATGTGTCTCGCAGTCAATTCCGCCCTGTAAGTCGGGTGTCGATAAGCATTTCGCCCTGTGAAGACACATTCGGCCAGTGCTATTTAGGAAACACACGACATAGTTACAGCGGCGAATTTCACGTAACAAAACAATGCACTACATTACCTGCATGGGTCGTCTTTGCGTTTACCTAATATAATTGAGTTATGATCAACTCTATAGGTGGCGCCACTGTAAACGACGTTAAGGTCACTGTACTGAGTAGTTCAGTGGTGCAGTGCCTAGAGCTTCGGACTATCGACTGAAAGAACCCGGATTCGAATCCTGTGCTGTGGTGTCGGACCTTGGGCAAGTTCGTTCACGCTACGTTGCTCCAGTTCACTCAGCTATATGAATTACTACTTGACTATAGATAGTGGATATTTGTGTACGAATAGTCTTCGCGCATTAATTGCAGCGTGGCTGGATGCTTCCCAGAGAAGTCAGAAGTGTTCCGTCCTGGGCGCCTCGCGCAAACGGCACACACCGAAAGCCTCATACGAGCTGCCTGGACAAGCTCTCACTAACACCAATAAGGTGAAATACCTATATATTACGATCACAAGTGACAACACATGGATCCCTCACGTCAATATCACAAGTGACAACACGTGGAGCCATCACGTCAATATCACAAGTGACAACACATGCAGCCCTCACGTCAATATCACAAGTAACAACACGTAGAGCCCTCACGTCAATATCGTTGTTGTTGTTGTCATCGTTGTTGTTGTTGTTGTTGTTGTCGATGTTGTCGTTGTCGTTGTTGTTGTTGTTGTTGTTATCGTTCATGTAGCCTAGTTAACATTGTAAATTGCGAGTAATGTAAATGGTCGGTATTCTGACAAGTATGAGTCGTATCGAGCAGTACTTGCCTCAGGTGTCTCGCAGTCAATTCCGCCCTGTAAGTCGGGTGTCGATAAG
The DNA here is from genome assembly GCA_020002185.1 of Paraescarpia echinospica. Classification (NCBI taxonomy): domain Eukaryota; kingdom Metazoa; phylum Annelida; class Polychaeta; order Sabellida; family Siboglinidae; genus Paraescarpia; species Paraescarpia echinospica. Next base: position 18,916 of record JAHLWY010006358.1, on the reverse strand, counting down.
CATCTCGCCCTGTGAAGACACATTCGGCCAGTGCTATTTAGGAAACACACGACATAGTTACAGCGGGCACCGAAGTGGACCACAACCGGCTTGCGCGATGCTACGACACAGAAAGCTATCATTATTGTGTGAGCGCGGTGACGTCGGCAGAAAACACTAGAAATCAAAGAACGTCGCGACACTACGCGGCTGTAGCAAAACATTACTCTCGATCTTGTCAGTCGCCGATATGAATAGCAGTAGCACACACAACATGGCGAAGCATGGGTACTCGCAACAATAACTAATTACCGAAATACGTGTGATGGTTATTAGAAAGTAATTGTCGCAAGAGAAATAAGTTCTTAACGATATGGCAGCCATTTTAAGTAGCCGTCAAATCAAATGTCCGCATATCGTAATGGTTGCATCACCTAAAGCCACCATGTTGTTGTCAAATATATAGGTTTTAGAGGTCAAATAGAGAATCGCTTTTGGCGGCGAATTTCACGTAAAAAAACAATGCACTACATTACCTGCATGGGTCGTCTTTGCATTTACCTAATATAATTGAGTTATGATCAACTCTATAGGTGGCGCCACTGTAAACGACGTTAAGGTCACTGTACTGAGTAGTTCAGTGGTGCAGTGCCTAGAGCTTCGGACTATCGACTGAAAGAACCCGGATTCGAATCCTGTGCTGTGGTGTCGGACCTTGGGCAAGTTCGTTCACGCTACGTTGCTCCAGTTCACTCAGCTATATGAATTACTACTTGACTATAGATAGTGGATATTTGTGTACGAATAGTCTTCGCGCATTAATTGCAGCGTGGCTGGATGCTTCCCAGAGAAGTCAGAAGTGTTCCGTCCTGGGCGCCTCGCGCAAACGGCACACACCGAAAGCCTCATACAAGCTGCCTGGACAAGCTCTCACTAACACCAATAAGGTGAAATACCTAGATATTACGATCACAAGTGACAACACATGGAGCCCTCACGTCAATATCACAAGTGACAACACGTGGAGCCATCACGTCAATATCACAAGTGACAACACATGCAGCCCTCACGTCAATATCACAAGTGACAACACGTAGAGCCCTCACGTCAATATCACAAGTGATAACACATGGAGCCCTCACGTCAATATCACAAGTGACAACACATGGAGCCCTCACGTCAATATCACAAGTGACAACACATGGAGCCCTCACGTCAATATCACAAGTGACAACACATGGAGCCATCACGTCAATATCGCAAGTGACAACACGTGGAGCCCTCAAGTCGATATCACAAGTGACAACACATGGAACCCTCACGTCAATATCACAAGTGACAACACATGGAGCCCTCACGTCAATATCACAAGTGACAACACATGGAGCCCTCACGTCAATATCACAGCAAACAAAGCAAACAAGACCCGGGGTTTCCTGAGACGGAATGTCAAAATAGGGAATAAGAAAATAAAAGAAACAGCATATAAAGGCCTTGTCAGACCTGTCCTGGAGTATACCAGCCTAGTCTTGGACCTTTACACCAACAAAGACTGCCCTCGAAAACATCCAAAGGAGAGCAGCACGTTGGGTCACCAACATACTTCCTCAGTAGAGTCTACGTTAAATACATTAAACTGGCGAACCCTCCAAGTCCGTAGAAAAAAGCACGCCTCAGTACCATATTCAAATACAAAACAGGAGCAGTCTCAATCAACTCGCTGTACCTGCCTACACTATCCGGTCCTCGTAAAACAAAAACAACGAAACCCCGACATCGGGTATGACCTTCCCTACCATTGTACACAGTACAGGAAGATGTATTTTTCCCGCGCGCAATAGCTGAGTGAGACAGCCTGCCCCAAGAAGTGGTATCTGCGACCACCCTGGATTCTTTTGAGTGATAACTGCTGCTATTGATGTGTTGCTCCGAGGGAGGGAGGGAGGGAGGGAGGGAGGAAGGGAGGGATGGAGGGAGGGAGGGAGGGAGGGAGGGAGGGAGGGAGGGAGTAAACTACAAATAACAATGACCAATCTAAGTTTTCGTTGCTTTCGCAGATTTGACGTTTGAGGAGTGGGTAGCGACTTGCCGTGATGCCGACCGGGCGTGTAGCGCGCTGGCTGCTGCTGTCTCTCGTTGCGTTGTTGTCTCTCGCTTCGGCGACAGATCTGCAGCCGAAGGTCACGGGAGATGGGGTCAGCACACTGATAGTTTTCCTATTGGCGACCATGTTAACGGTTTGTCTGATTGTAAGAAAATGTGACCTAGAAAATGTGACCTAGAAAATGTATTAAACTTCTCACCTGCCGTTGTCATCGTCTCATGGACATGCTGGTCGAGTTTAGTCAAAATCTAATATTTCTAGCTCTTACAAAATGCCTGTATGTATGACACATATTTACAAATGGATGCAGGCAGTAATCCGGCTAAAGTGTCAACTAGCCAAATTGTTGCCAAATACCCTTCCGCTTAGTAAAATCAGCTAAAAAGACACCATTTTACTGGCAAAAGCTTCTATAATCATATCTAGAAATCTGACTACTCAAATGCACTTATGTCAGAGCAAGTGAACATTGTAGAAAATCATTTCTCAAAAATATACTGCACTTTTTTTCGTAACCAAGCAGGAAGTCTAACAGTGTCCTGACCCCAGATGTGACACTGGCGACTGCCGGAAGTCCGTGGGTGGTGAAGGAGACGGTTTACGTCGAGGAGACGGGTTCGCTGACCGTGCAGCCTCGAGTCAACGTATTGATGGCGTCTGGCGCCTGTCCATTTTTGTGCCATAAATCGAATGAAAAAGGTGTTAGAGAAATAAGATATGGATATCTATCGCAACAGTTTTTTACACACACACACACACACACACACACACACACACACACACACACACACACACACACACACACACACACACACACACACACACACACACACACACACACACACACACACACACACACACACACACACACACACACACACACACACACACACACACACACACACACACACACACACACACACACACACACACACACACACACTGTATTTCAATTATAATTAGATAGTTTGTTAGGTTTAAGTACACGTCCTACGTCTGTTTGAACACAGATCTACCACCAAGCTACGCCGATAACTCCGTCACGTTTGGATATCTAGGGGCGAATTTTCTACGTCACAGCTAGGCGGTCTTAAAACGAAATAAACGTCACACAGGAACTTCCTGGTCTACTGGACCAATAGCAGGAGAACATTATTTGTTCACATCTGCATTGACTGACCGTGCATACATGAAAACAAGTTGTCTGAAAATGAAGATAGGCTCGTCCGTATTGTATAGATAGTCGATCGAGGTTGCCAGGATGGAGTTTACGTCTCCTTTGTGTGCGGGATGGCGGAACGGTATTCAAACTTACCGCACATGGCGTATTGTACGGTGCAGCACATTTAGAAGAAAAGCAGTCGGGACGGCCAGGTACACACGTGTGGAGTACCTGAGTACTGCACACCGTGAGCCGATGTAATTGCTGTGTATATGATCACTTTATTGAGAAAGTTTCTAACATCAGAAAATACATCGTCGACTGCGGTGAGGATCGTTCGGACATTACGTTGGCTGCTATGAGCAACGACGCGGCATTCAGTGGTGTCCCACTAGTCTGCTTTGAGACAGTCACTGAATCGGACGTTGAACGATTAGTTGCATCCATTCCGGTTAAGTCGTCTCAATTAGATCCAGTACCCACGTGGCTGCTAAAACAATGTTCGCAAGAGTTAGTTCCACTAATCACCGCTACGATAAATGCGTCTCTCACCTCAACAAATGTATCTGCTGACTTCAAGCATGCAATCGTTAAACCACTCCTAAAAAAACCTACGCTGGATAAAGACATTTTGAGCAACTACCGACCAGTGTCGAACTTGCCATTTGTGT
>JAHLWY010006358.1:0-12500 GCA_020002185.1 Paraescarpia echinospica | reverse complement strand
CGTCTGGTAAGAACCGTTATTCTACGTGACATTTAAAAAATATTAAAGCGCTTTTCTTCTGAGGGGTGGTAGACGTAACTCTGAACGTTAGTCGCCCAAGATGCAAAGCGTCTAGAAAGAAAACCTTAGCACATATACACGCGTGCTTACGTTCTTACGTGCGTGCGTGTGTGAGTGTAACCCCGCAGCGCGCACGCACACACGGTTACTTATACTGGGTTTTTGTATCGCGTCATTTATATGTTGCATAATGTTTCACGCTAAATATCTATGTACATTGAATGTTTACGCTCCAGGTAACCACGGCAAGGACATATCAGTAAGCCGACCCTCGATATCGAGCTATGACCCCGGAACTGATCTCTGCGGCTTGACATGTCTGCTGTGCGAGCACGAATCACGCGACTTTTCACGTCTCAAATTCTACAGAACATCGAACAGCGGAGACTTCACCTGCATAAAGGTAAGTTTTTAATGAGGTGTGGAGTTCGACCGGCATTTTCTACTAAAAGTTGTTCATTCGCAGGCTTGTATTCGAAATACCACACACACACACACACACACACACACGCTGTTTATTCACAATCTGTACTCGCAATCCTCTACTCGCAGTCCTGTACCCGCAAATCTGTACTCGCAATTGTGTACTCGCAGTTCTCTACACGCGGTCTTGTATTCGCATCCTGTATTAACAATCAGGTACTCGCAATTCTATACTCGCAATCCTGTACTCATAGTTTCGTAGTCACAATCATGTACTCACAAAATCTTGTATTTGCAATCCTGTACTCGCAGTCTTGTACTCACAATCCTGTACTCATAGTTTTGTAATCACAATCATGTACTCACAAAATCTTGTATTTGCAGTCCTGTACTCGCAGTCTTGTACTCGCAATCCTATACTCGCAATCCTGTACTCATAGTTTTGTACTCACAATCATGTACTCGCACAATCTTGTATTTGCAATCCTGTACTCGCAGTCTTGTACTCGCAATCCTACACTCGCAATCCTGTACTCATAGTTTTGTACTCACAATCATGTACTTACACAATCTTGTATTTGCAATCCTGTACTCGCAGTCTTGTACTCGCAGTCCTTTACTCGCAATCCTGTACTCATAGTTTTGTACTCGCACAATCTTGTATTTGCAATCCTGTACTCGCAGTCTTGTACTCGCAATCCTGTAGTCATAGTTTTGTACTCACAATCATGTACTTACACAATCTTGTATTTGCAATCCTGTACTCGCAGTCTTGTACTCACAATCCTGTACTCGCAATCCTGTACTCATAGTTTTGTACTCACAATCATGTACTCACAAAATCTTGTATTTGCAGTCCTGTACTCGCAGTCTTGTACTCGCAATCCTATACTCGCAATCCTGTACTCATAGTTTTGTACTCACAATCATGTACTCGCACAATCTTGTATTTGCAATCCTGTACTCGCAGTCTTGTACTCGCAATCCTACACTCGCAATCCTGTACTCATAGTTTTGTACTCACAATCATGTACTCACACAATCTTGTATTTGCAATCCTGTACTGGCAGTCTTGTACTCGCAATCCTATGCTCGCAATCCTATGCTCGCAATCCTGTACTCATAGTTTTGTACTCACAATCATGTACTCACACAATCTTGTATTTGCAACCCTGTACTCGCAGTCTTGTACTCGCAATCCTATGCTCGAAATCCTGTACTCATAGTTTCGTAGTCACAATCATGTACTCACAAAATCTTGTATTTGCAATCCTGTACTCGCAGTCTTGTACTCGCAATCCTATACTCGCAATCGGGTTGTAAAAATTTACCCATTAGTCAAAATGACGATATCCGTTTGACGATTATAACTAATAGTCGTGTCGTCATCAATGATGTTTTTTGTTCTGTCAATTATAAATTTATATGCTTCAACTTGTTTATATTTCGAAATGTGTCCGCAGTCTCATTTATCCATTACAGAAACTCCATCATACATATTCAAACATATAATATATGCACACGTGTAGCTAAGACACGCGCACTGATTAACTACGTGAATTACATTATTATTGCGGCACGCCACCGTATAAATTAAACATTCCCGTTAACAGTTGACGCTTTAAAAAACCTTTCCATACGTTTTTGTCACAAAGAAGCACTTCTGAAACCATAATAGCAGCAGAATATACGACGGAATGTCCGAAACCACCACGTGTTCAGCATCCATTTTTACGGCTTCACTAAGCTTTTAATAAGCAAGACGGCCGCGTTCAGAGTTCGCGCCGCAACATCACGATCCGTCGCGATTCGCCACCGGAAGTTAAACGGTTAAATTTTACATACCGCGACGTTCGCCGCATTCAAAATGGATGCTACTAATTTCGAATGTTTTTTTTTACGTAAATGCCGTCATCCCTGCAAATGTCAACTTGTCATGTTTGCACGACGTAACTTTGAATGGCAAAATCACTTCCGATAAAGTGTGGTGTTGTGGTGTGTTGTGGCGTGTGGTGTTGTGGCGCGTGGTGTTGTAGCGCGTGGTGTTGTGGTGCGTGGTGTTGTGTCGTGTGGTGTTGTAGCGTGTGGTGTTGTAGTGTGTGGTGTTGTAGCGTGTGGTGTTGTGGCGTGTGGTGTTGTGGCATGTGGTGTGTGGTGTTGTAGCGTGTGGTGTTGTGTCGTGTGGTGTTGTAGCGTGTGGTGTTGTGTCGTGTGGTGTTGTAGCGTGTGGTGTTGTGTCGTGTGGTGTTGTAGCGTGTGGTGTTGTGGCGTGTGGTGTTGTGTCGTGTGGTGTTGTAGTGTGTGGTGTTGTGGCGTGTTGTGTTGTAGCATGTGGTGTTGTGTCGTGTTGTGTTGTGTCGTGTGGTGTTGTAGCGTGTGGTGTTGTGGCGTGTGGTGTTGTAGCGTGTGGTGTTGTAGCGTGTGGTGTTGTGGTGTTGTGGTGTTGTGGCGTGTGGTGTTGTGTCGTGTGGTATTGTAGCGTGTGGTGTGGTGGCGTGTGGTGTTGTGGCGTGAACACCAACAACACCACACGCCACAATACCACACGACACAACACAACACGACACAACACCACACGCCTGTTGTTTACTGTGCGAGGTATGTTATTTCGGATGCATTTTTTTGCAAATTCGTGATTTATTCTGGTTATATGTATTTCATTTTGCCTACGTGTATTATGATTGTGAATATTAAAATTATGTTACAATGTTAGGCGTTGAAGGTACCCAGGCAGTTTATTATGTATGAATTTATAGTAAAATTTAAGTTCCTGAATTTGTAGAATGTCTGATACTTTTAGTAGTTTTAGGGTTTTAAAAATAGGTTCTGTGTGCGCATTGTACTTTGTTAAGCTTATCATACGTATTGCCTTCTTTTAAAGTTTTAAAATTCTTCCACATTTGTGTCCCCATACCATTATTCCATAATTAATATATGGCAGTATTAAGGAGTTAAATAACATCTTTCTAACTTTTATTGGCAACAAATATTTTAATTTATTGAGTACACCTATTGTTTTAGAGCTTTTACTTGAGATATTTTCTAAATGATTTTTCCAATTTAGATGTTCGTCAATGGTTAAACCAAGACAATTAAATGCATACACTCTTTCAATTAAAACATTGTCTATGTTTATCGTTAGTGGCAATACTCGTTTATTTACAGTTTTGAACAACATATATTTTGACTTTTTAACATTTAAGGATAATTTATTAATTTTTAGCCATTCACTTATTTTGGACAACTCTTTATTGATATTATTTTCAGTTTGAGTATTTTCAATATGGTTATTTGAATGTCGAATTGTGCTTGAGAGGGTAATATCATCAGCATACATAATAAAGTTAAATAGTTTACTAGCATTTGGAAAGTCGTTTATATATATATTTTAAAGAGTAAAGGCCCTAGAATAGAACCTTGTTGTTATGGGTAACATACTTGATTGAACTCCGTCAAATTCGACATACTGATAACGATTTGATAAATAACTTTTTAAGATTTAAGGCCACTCCACTTATACCATAGCAACTAAGTTTATTTAATAAAATGTTATGATCAATTGTATCGAATGCTTTCAATAAATCTAAATATATATTTATTGGTATTTCATTGTTGTCCATGGTTGTTATCATTTTGTCGATTAGTTCCATTGAAGCTAGTTCGGTTGAGTGTTCAGCTCGAAAGCCATACTGACTTTCATAGAACAAGTTGTTCTTTGAAAAAATCATACAATTGATTATATATAACTTTTTCACGCACTTTCGAGATAACAGGCAAAAGTGATATTGGTCGGTAATTTGTAAATTGAGTGTCATCACCATTTTTGAATACTGGAATTACTTTGGCAATTTTTTATTTGTCAGGAAAAATTCCTGTGTTTACTATTTGTTTAGCGAGTAATGTCAACGGCTTAATGAGGTATTTTTTATTTTGTTTAATAATTGTGAAGAGATGCCATCATAACCACAGCTTGTTTTATGAGGCATTTGGTCTAATATTGCATTGATGGTATATTCAATTATATTTATAAATGTAAAGTTAATAGATGGTTTTTTACTCATATAAACGTTATATGTTTTATTACTATCGATTGCAATTTTGTTGGCAAGCTGAGGACCGATGTTTGTGAAAAATGTATTAAATTGCTCTGCTACTTTCTCTATATCGCTTATGGTGTCTTCACCATCTTTAAACACACACTGTATGGGCTTTTTTTTGTACACAACATTTAATTAATTATTCTCCAGGTTTGTCTTATGTCGTTACTATGTTTGTCAAATCTGGATTCATAGTAAATTTGTTTAGCAATGCGAATAGTCCGTTTTAGGATAGCGTTATACGTTTTAAGATTTGTCTGAAGGTTAGTGTATCTTAATGAGTTCGGGTCATTAAGTTTGAGTTGTTTATATAGATTATCTCGATATTTAATTGATGTTAGTATACCTTTGGTTACCCAAGTGGTTTTCTTATGAACATACTTCTTAAATTTTACTTTTTTAGAGGTAAGTGAAACTCCTTATTATTTTCAATTTCGGCATGAATTTGATTATAAGTTATATTTGGATCTGCATTTTCATTTTTGTTTAACTTACTGTAAATATTTGAAAACTTAATCCCATTAACAAAATAAAAAATTGCTTCACTGGTTTGTGAATACACTTTTATGTATTTAGGTGGGACTGTTTTAGAGCTATCTGTGTTTATAAGAATAAAAAATGGCTGGTGATCGGAAAATCGGTTCGTAAAAATGCCTGCAGTTGCGTTTAAAGTAGATTTGGTCAGTTTACAAAAAATGTTATAAATTAATGTTCCAGATGTATTTGAAAATCTTGTAGGAAGAGTTATTTTCGGATAAAAACTATTTACTGTTAGAACAAAAAAACCAAACTGTTCTTTTTCATTAATTTTGAGAAGATTTATATTGAAATCTCCTGCAAGTACAACCTCCATATTTGGTTTCTTGAAAATCGATAAGATTTTAGAAAATTCGTTTATAAAATTTATATAATTTTCATTTAAGTCTTTAGGAGGTCTGTATATGTTACCAATCATGATTTCTTTTGGTAAACCACCTCCTGTTATTTTTAAGAATTGCCCTTCCCAATCTGTTTATTCGTTTGGAATTTTCATTTGTTTATAGTCGTATCTAGTATCCACATATATTACTAAACCTTTCGCACTACTTGTCTTTCCCTGAGATATACAGTTATAACCTTCTAATTGAATTTGCGACAGATCATCATTTTCGGACTTCCAACTTTCTTGTATACATATAATACCAAATTTGAAATTGGTCTGTTTAAGTTCTTCAGTAAATAACTCTAGTTCAGCAAATTTTGAATTTATTGACTGAATATTTGTACTTAATACAGTGAAGCCTTTTTAGTTGTAAGCTTATTAAACGAGTCTATGTCATAGTAGGATGACTGCTGTACTACTTGGGTTTGATTCATGTCGTCATTATTATCAGAATCATTCTGTGAGATACTTTTTAAGGAGTTTACCTGGGCATCACTTTGGAATTTCAAAAATGATCTATCAAAAGGTGTCAACATTTAACTTTAGTAGATTTTGTTTTATACTAGATTCTTTGTAATATCGCATTTGTAGAACTGAACATTGGAAGAACACGTGGCCTGCTTACTTAACAAGTGAGTAGCATATTCGAGTAATTATACACATTTTTACAATTTGAAATAACAAAAACAGAAAAAATACACGAATAATAGATTGTGCCATAACTAGTTCCAGGCAATCTACATAACTCATGTATATAATACACCAATGGTGAGAGAAAAAAATATATTCATTGAATAATTACACCAATGCCCTGTTGGAAATCACATGTGGTATCTGGTTACCAGCTTAGACATATTAGTATAAACACATGTTATTCAATTGTTGTACACATATAGTCAAATAAAAAGTAATAACACAATGTAATTATTTCTTTACACTTACACACATACATATGTATATGTATATTTGTACCCATCAACGGAATGTATTTACTACATAATATCTTATTGTTCACGTTTAACACTTCTATTTAGAAAACAGAAAAAAATACTTGTTCTTTGTAAAGACATATAACAAAAATAATACTTATCAATGTCCCGATTGCACTAATTAGAACGATTCAATGTCCTTCTTGCTCTTTATTTCTTGTATGTGTCCTTTGTTGTCCTTAACTAGGACCTTGCCATTAAACGACCAACAGTCTTGGACCTTCTTCTGCTTTTTTAGCATTCGTGTTTCATATGCAAGAGCATTGCGCCTCGCCGTCAGGTCCTCGTTCATGAAGATTGGTTGCTCATGGATCTTTAATTTGCGTCGTGCACGATATACTCGATTACACACGTGTTCTTCTTCAAATCGGACAATTACGACTCGCGGTCGAGTGACACCTTTTCGCAGAGTGCCAATACGATGGCAGCGAGCGATGTTGTTTTCATTCACGGGCGGATCTACAGCCATCGTGCCATTAATAATGGTCAGCACTTTTTCTTTAATGTTTTCTCCGTCGGTGTTTTCCGGAATCCCCTGAATTCGGAGATTCGGCCGCCTCGTGTATTGGTCGTGGCGGTCGATCTCTTCCTCCAGGGAGATCACCCTTGTTTCTAGTTCAGAAATACGTACGTCTCTCGCCTCTGTATCTGTCTGTAGTCTATCAAGACGTACGATGATTGCGTCAAGGCGCTCCGCCAACGACGTGGGGAATAACATTTCCCTCAGCTCCTTGACGGCGGTTTCGTCCTGCAGTACATCGATGATCTTCTGCTGCTTCGGGCTAGTAGACACGGATCTTGTTTTCTTTTCCTTGGTCGACGGCATGGCGAGTTTGTCACACTGGCTCACAATTAGACAGCTATTGTGTTGATTACCCTTCGACGTCTGACAGGCTTGGTCTCTAGGGGGGACGGACACGGTCGGTCAACGTTCGTTTAATTGTTCGCTTTTCCGCAGACACTGCGCAGCCCTCCTTTATCGCTTCCTCGTCAAACAAACGTCAGAAAACCGTGCAAACCACGACCAGAATCATATAAACAACTCGGTCAGTCACATCACTGTGACATCATGCGTCTGCCTACACAACATTACACTCATAGGGCAACCCTCACCATAAAGCCCCTGTAATCAACACGTCAGGTGGTGGTGAGTTATCCTGAAGTTCGTCGGTAGATGGTGCGAGATAGCGCTTCAAGTATCTAATAGATATCCATTTTCCTACGTATTTAGAAACGGAAAGATGTCTAATATATGTCAATATCCCCATATGTTTTAGACGTCAACGGAAAGACGTCTAATAGGCATAATTTTTATGTCATTCTGATAAGTCATTTTCATCACCAAGAATCGACCAATAAAAGACGTCTAAAAGGGGTCATGTACCCACAGGGATGATGTCGATTCCCTTTTAATCTTCCTGTATATCTATGATTTTGGTAGCCTCTCCTTTTTGGAGGCCAACTACAATAAATAAATAAATACAATAACTGCTCGAAATACACAAACAACATTTAACTATACATTAGATTTATTCGAAAACCAATTGATTGTGTCATTATTCATATTTCACTACACCATCTGCATACATCACGTGCTTATATAATAATTAGTCGCCAATCATCATATACTGTTAAGCATAGGGGGGGGGGGCTGTTTTATACTGAAGGGGGCAATATATTACCGGTATAGCATTGCCCCGGGGGCAGTCTTATACCAGTATATTACCCCCCCCGGCAGGTTCGTTCCTATATATTAATGCCGGGGGACATGAATCAGGGGGCAATGTTATGCCGGTACACCGGGCCTAATTTCTTAACCGTTCATTATACATCAAAGTGCAATGTCTCTGTAGATTCAAAATAAGGAGAAGCATCTTTTGTGTTCGATGTAATTTGTAGGTTGAGGCAGCCATATTTATGTTATTTACTAAAATCTGCTAAATCACGTCATTGTTTATTTTGTTTCTCATTAAAAACATACCAATTACGGAGGCAATACGGCTTTATTTTGCCCTGCTTATGCAATGTATTATGTGAAAACATATTTTGCATGTTAAAATAAATACGCAATCCAAATAAAACAAAGTGACATCTATTCTCACGTAAAGTAGTGACAGACCATGAAGCAACTTCCACATTCCGAGGGTCATTCCCTTACGGTTGTGAAGTGAAGAATTATTTCTTCCACCAGTTCCTAGCAGAACCTAATTCGTTGACAACAGAAACATTGTGCAAAGGTTTTCTCCGTGAGTCAAGTTGCAATGCTGAATATGGCTTGCCTTCTTACGAACTTGAAGTGTGAGCCCACTCTTGCTAAATTAATTTCAGAGAGCTTAAGAACCGCTTAATTTGTTCACAATTTGGAAGATTAGGTGAATGTGAGTCCATCCTTCCTCACTCATATAAGTCCATTCCAAGAAAAGGTTTGAAGCTCTCCACTCAACAACATGCGAAAGGGGTTATTGGCAACGAGTTTGTTGGATGAAGTGAAGAAGCATGAAGTAGAGTTGATCAGTACAGTGCATCAGGAGCGCCGTGGAGGGCCAGAAACAGATGCAGTTGTTGGATGAAGTGAAGAAGCATGAAGTAGAGTTGATCAGTATAGTGCATCAGGAGCGCCGTGGAGGGCCAGAAATGGATGCAGTTGTTGGATGAAATGAAGAAGCATGAAGTAGAGTTGATCAGTACAGTGCATCAGGAGCGCCGTGGAGGGCCAGAAACAGATGTAGTTGTTGGATGAAGTGAAGAAGCATGAAGTAGAGTTGATCAGTATAGTGCATCAGGAGCGCCGTGGAGGGCCATAAATGGATGCAGTTGTTGGATGAAGTGAAGAAGCATGAAGTAGAGTTGATCAGTACAGTGCACCAGGAGCGCCGTGGAGGGCCAGAAACGGATGCAGTTGTTGGATGAAGTGAAGAAGCATGAAGTAGAGTTGATCAATACAGTACACCAGGAGCTTCGTGGAGGGCCAGAAACGGATGCAGTTGCTCTGGTCATGTGGTTTTCGTACCATGGTTCTCGATTATATGTTTTTTGAATATCAGTAAAATACATTCAAGCCCACTCGCCCAGTTTACACAAAAAAGCAGCTGTTCTTGACATGATTCTGACAAGACAGTACCAGGCTCCTCAACCCGCAACACGTCCCGCTGCTGGTGGTAGATCAACCATTTTAAAACATCGCCAAGGGAAATCAATTGACACTCCCAGAATCGCTCTCAGTGAAGACAAGTTTGTTGTGATGCCAGGAGGCATGCACAATGACCTGGCTTTGTGGGCCACCACGGTAGATCTGCTCTAGATGGCCTGGTGTTCTGACCGCAAACAGGATCACTAAGAATGTGTCAGCAGCCATACTATACCTTCACAAAGTGATAGTTGCTTTTTGGATAATCTTATAACGCGGATGTACAAGGATAGTGGAACTGAGTTGGCTCTTGAAGATAGGATCGCCATGGTTGCACGAGAGAGTCATATAGTCATACCATGCTGGCTACTGGTGCTCAAGTTCTACCAGATCATCTCCATGATTGAGAGAGGAAATCCAAGCTACGGTTGATAACTGGACACACTGAAGCTGCTGGCACCTGTCTTATTTATCTCGATCACCAGAATTATGTCCGGTAGATTCCTTCTTCATTCGAGATCACGACGTGTTTCTTCCGAACACGCAAAATCAGTGAGATAAAGGTCAGTAGACAAAAACGAGAAAGAGCAGTCGATGGTTCTCGACCATACCGATTGACAAGGGCAAAGGGAGTTTGCGATGTGATCGGCCTTAATCAGTACCTGTTAGAATGCTGGATAATGGCTGGTCCGAAGATCAGTCGAGTAGTTGGGGAATTTACCAGTGATAATAACGACCACGACGGCAATGAAGTGCTCCGAAGAAGGCTATGCATACCAGGAACGTTTTCGACGTCACCTTGGGAATTTGTTAGAAGCTTTGATGAACAGAGAATTTCATTATAGAAAAGAGCGTGATGACTCAATTACGTTGGACAACAATGTGTACGTCACTTATATTGGTGAGATTGAATCGAAGGGATAAGCGCTTCATGGAAAATGTGCTGAATCTGAATGTTGTGTATGCGATCACACCAAACAAGTGAACCAACTTATCCAATAACTCAGACAGCAGAAAGTTAGAGCGACCAAGAGGAGAATCCAGTTCTCTTCACAGATCACGTTACTCACAATACAGGTAAACTTTCATTGTGGGTGAGAGCCGAGGAGAAGATCTGGAGAAGTTTGTTTTATTCTGGCATGAATCTTCCTCCTACCTCCTACATTGTCCCCTCGAGGGACACTCAACCGAAGCCCCAAATCTGAATTTTTGGAAATCATTCTTGAAACCAGTAAGTCTCACTTACGTGTGACCGGATTTTTATAACGTTTTGTCATCGATGGTGGAGCACAGATCCAGTCATTCGCTAACTACATGAGTGGCTTTGTTTCTGAGGCAGGTTGTTCTAACTTTTATTTGGATTGGATGTTTAATATGCAAAACATGCTATGACTCAATATATAAGTAGGGCAAACTCAAGCAGCATACCGATCGAAATGACATAATTAATGTTGCCAGGCAATCTAGTAGATGTTAAGGGTCAGAGGGCGCTATACACAATGTGGCGTCATCGAAAGTTTTTGGACTTGTAATCGTAGATTTCACTCGTAGCATTGCAAATAATTCTACACAGTAACTACAAAAGCTAATTCGTAGGTATTAATTATACATAGCTGCTAGGCGTGATTTCTACTATATACCGCCCAAATAGTTATGTGCCAGAAGGCGCGACATAGTTACATCTACTCTCAGACGGTTTAACCTACATGTAGACACTGGGGTCGGTTTAACCTACATGTAGACACTGGGGTCGGTTTAACCTACATGTAGACACTGGGGTCGGTTTAACCTACACGTAGACACTGGGGTCGGTTTAACCTACATGTAGACACTGGGGTCGGTTTAACCTACATGTAGACACTGGGGTCGGTTTAACCTACATGTAGACACAGGGGTCGGTTTAACCTACATGTAGACACTGGGGTCGGTTTAACCTACATGTAGACACTGGGGTCGGTTTAACCTACATGTAGACACTGGGGTCGGTTTAACCTACATGTAGACACTGGGGTCGGTTTAACCTACATGTAGACACTGGGGTCGGTTTAACCTACATGTAGACACTGGGGTCGGTTTAACCTACATGTAGACACTGGGGTCGGTTTAACCTACATGTAGACACTGGGGTCGGTTTAACCTACATGTAGACACTGGGGTCGGTTTAACCTACATGTAGACACTGGGGTCGGTTTAACCTACATGTAGACACTGGGGTCTGTTTAACCTACATGTAGACACTGGGGTCGGTTTAACCTACATGTAGACACTGGGGTCGGTTTAACCTACACGTAGACACTGGGGTCGGTTAACCTACATGTAGACACTGGGGTCGGTTTAACCTACATGTAGACACTGGGGTCGGTTTCATGAGGTATTCGCCGAGCGTGTGTAGCTTCTACGATTGTTGGAAGTTATGTTTGATGTTGCGGCCAATTTATTTAATCTATAAAAAGTGTCCTAAGAGGAATCTAAACAGACAAAGGCGTTACATGTTTTGCAGTTATTGCCCGCACGCATACACCTCCCCCAATACAAACACGCACGCACGCACACACGCACTCACACACACACGCATACACACAGACACACACAACACACACAGACACAGACACACACACGCGCACACGCAAACAGACACACACATAAACACACGCACACACACTCACACACATACACACGCACGCACACACACTTAACATGGTCTCTCATTAGGTATAGTTTCGCAACAATGTCAATTTAACACTTGCAACAGCTAGAAGGATTAGTAGAAATGATGCATTTGAGTGCGTGATCCATTAGACTCATCCACGGTAATCCACTGTATCCTTTGTTTGTGTTGTGTTTTCCTTTGCACAAGTTTTTTTACGGACGGACGGACGGAC
>JAHLWY010006357.1:0-15736 GCA_020002185.1 Paraescarpia echinospica | reverse complement strand
ATCACCAAGAATCGACCAATAAAAGACGTCTAAAAGGGGTCATGTACCCACAGGGATGATGTCGATTCCCTTTTAATCTTCCTGTATATCTATGATTTTGGTAGTCTCTCCTTTTTGGAGGCCAATTACAATAAATAAATAAATACAATAACTGCTCGAAATACACAAACAACATTTAACTATACATTAGATTTATTCGAAAACCAATTGATTGTGTCATTATTCATATTTCACTACACCATCTGCATACATCACGTGCTTATATAATAATTAGTCGCCAATCATCACATACTGTTAAGCATAGGGGGGGGGGCTGTTTTATACTGAAGGAGGCAATGTATTACCGGTATAGCATTGCCCCGGGGGCAGTCTTATACCAGTATATTACCCCCCCCGGCAGGTTCGTTCCTATATATTAATGCCGGGGGACATGAATCAGGGGGGGCAATGTTATGCCGGTACACCGGGCCTAATTTCTTAACCGTTCATTATACATCAAAGTGCAATGTCTCTGTAGATTCAAAATAAGGAGAAGCATCTTTTGTGTTCGATGTAATTTGTAGGTTGAGGCAGCCATATTGATGTTATTTACTAAAATCTGCTAAATCACGTCATTGTTTATTTTATTTCTCATTAAAAACATACCAATTACGGAGGCAATACGGCTTGATTTTGCCCTGCTTATACAATGTATTCTGTGAAAACATATTTTGCATGTTAAAATAAATACGCAATCCAAATAAAACAAAGCCACATCTATTCTCACGTAAAGTAGTGACAGACCATGAAACAACTTCCACATTCCGAGGGTCATTCCCTTACGGTTGTGAAGTGAAGAATTACTTCTTCCACCAGATCCTAGCAGAACCTAATTCGTTGACAACAGAAACATTGTGCAAAGGTCTTCTCCGTGAGTCAAGTTGCAATGCTGAATATGGCTTGCCTTCTTACGAACTTGAAGTGTGAGCCCACTCTTGCTAAATTAATTTCAGAGAGCTCAAGAACCGCTTAATTTGTTCACAATTTGGAAGATTAGGTGAATGTGAGTCCATCCTTCCTCACTCATATAAGTCCATTCCAAGAAAAGGTTTGAAGCTCTCCACTCAACAACATGCGAAGGGGGTTATTGGCAACGAGTTTGTTGGATGAAGTGAAGAAGCATGAAGTAGAGTTGATCAGTACAGTGCATCAGGAGCGCCGTGGAGGGCCAGAAACAGATGCAGTTGTTGGATGAAGTGAAGAAGCATGAAGTAGAGTTGATCAGTGTAGTGCATCAGGAGCGCCGTGGAGGGCCATAAATGGATGCAGTTGTTGGATGAAGTGAAGAAGCATGAAGTAGAGTTGATCAGTACAGTGCACCAGGAGCGCCGTGGAGGGCCAGAAACGGATGCAGTTGTTGGATGAAGTGAAGAAGCATGAAGTAGAGTTGATCAATACAGTACACCAGGAGCTTCGTGGAGGGCCAGAAACGGATGCAGTTGCTCTGGTCATGTGGTTTTCGTACCATGGTTCTCGATTATATGTTTTTTGAATATCAGTAAAATACATTCAAGCCCACTCGCCCAGTTTACACAAAAAAGCAGCTGTTCTTGACATGATTCTGACAAGACAGTACCAGGCTCCTCAACCCGCAACACGTCCCGCTGCTGGTGGTAGATCAACCATTTTAAAACATCGCCAAGGGAAATCAATTGACACTCCCAGAATCGCTCTCAGTGAAGACAAGTTTGTTGTGATGCCAGGAGGCATGCACAATGACCTGGCTTTGTGGGCCACCACGGTAGATCTGCTCTAGATGGCTGGTGTTCTGACCGCAAACAGGATCACTAAGAATGTGTCAGCAGCCATACTATACCTTCACAAAGTGATAGTTGCTTTTTGGATAATCTTATAACGCGGATGTACAAGGATAGTGGAACTGAGTTGGCTCTTGAAGATAGGATCGCCATGGTTGCACGAGAGAGTCATATAGTCATACCATGCTGGCTACTGGTGCTCAAGTTCTACCAGATCATCTCCATGATTGAGAGAGGAAATCCAAGCTACGGTTGATAACTGGACACAATGAAGCTGCTGGCACCTGTCTTATTTATCTCGATCACCAGAATTATGTCCGGTAGATTCCTTCTTCATTCGAGATCACGACGTGTTTCTTCCGAACACGCAAAATCAGTGAGATAAAGGTCAGTAGACAAAAACGAGAAAGAGCAGTCGATGGTTCTCGACCATACCGATTGACAAGGGCAAAGGGAGTTTGCGATGTGATCGGCCTTAATCAGTACCTGTTAGAATGCTGGATAATGGCTGGTCCGAAGATCAGTCGAGTAGTTGGGGAATTTACCAGTGATAATAACGACCACGACGGCAATGAAGTGCTCCGAAGAAGGCTATGCATACCAGGAACGTTTTCGACGTCACCTTGGGAATTTGTTAGAAGCTTTGATGAACAGAGAATTTCATTATAGAAAAGAGCGTGATGACTCAATTACGTTGGACAACAATGTGTACGTCACTTATATTGGTGAGATTGAATCGAAGGGATAAGCGCTTCATGGAAAATGTGCTGAATCTGAATGTTGTGTATGCGATCACACCAAACAAGTGAACCAACTTATCCAATAACTCAGACAGCAGAAAGTTAGAGCGACCAAGAGGAGAATCCAGTTCTCTTCACAGATCACGTTACTCACAATACAGGTAAACTTTCATTGTGGGTGAGAGCCGAGGAGAAGATCTGGAGAAGTTTGTTTTATTCTGGCATGAATCTTCCTCCTACCTCCTACATTGTCCCCTCGAGGGACACTCAACCGAAGCCCCAAATCTGAATTTTTGGAAATCATTCTTGAAACCAGTAAGTCTCACTTACGTGTGACCGGATTTTTATAACGTTTTGTCATCGATGGTGGAGCACAGATCCAGTCATTCGCTAACTACATGAGTGGCTTTGTTTCTGAGGCAGGTTGTTCTAACTTTTATTTGGATTGGATGTTTAATATGCAAAACATGCTATGACTCAATATATAAGTAGGGCAAACTCAAGCAGCATACCGATCGAAATGACATAATTAATGTTGCCAGGCAATCTAGTAGATGTTAAGGGTCAGAGGGCGCTATACACAATGTGGCGTCATCGAAAGTTTTTGGACTTGTAATCGTAGATTTCACTCGTAGCATTGCAAATAATTCTACACAGTAACTACAAAAGCTAATTCGTAGGTATTAATTATACATAGCTGCTAGGCGTGATTTCTACTATATACCGCCCAAATAGTTATGTGCCAGAAGGCGCGACATAGTTACATCTACTCTCAGACGGTTTAACCTACATGTAGACACTGGGGTCGGTTTAACCTACATGTAGACACTGGAGTCGGTTTAACCTACATGTAGACACTGGGGTCGGTTTAACCTACACGTAGACACTGGGGTCGGTTTAACCTACATGTAGACACTGGGGTCGGTTTAACCTACATGTAGACACTGGGGTCGGTTTAACCTACATGTAGACACTGGGGTCGGTTTAACCTACATGTAGACACTGGGGTCGGTTTAACCTACATGTAGACACTGGGGTCGGTTTAACCTACATGTAGACACTGGGGTCGGTTTAACCTACATGTAGACACTGGGGTCGGTTTAACCTACATGTAGACACTGGGGTCGGTTTAACCTACATGTAGACACTGGGGTCGGTTTAACCTACATGTAGACACTGGGGTCGGTTTAACCTACATGTAGACACTGGGGTCTGTTTAACCTACATGTAGACACTGGGGTCGGTTTAACCTACATGTAGACACTGGGGTCGGTTTAACCTACACGTAGACACTGGGGTCGGTTAACCTACATGTAGACACTGGGGTCGGTTTAACCTACATGTAGACACTGGGGTCGGTTTCATGAGGTATTCGCCGAGCGTGTGTAGCTTCTACGATTGTTGGAAGTTATGTTTGATGTTGCGGCCAATTTATTTAATCTATAAAAAGTGTCCTAAGAGGAATCTAAACAGACAAAGGCGTTACATGTTTTGCAGTTATTGCCCGCACGCATACACCTCCCCCAATACAAACACGCACGCACGCACACACGCACTCACACACACACGCATACACACAGACACACACAACACACACAGACACAGACACACACACGCGCACACGCAAACAGACACACACATAAACACACGCACACACACTCACACACATACACACGCACGCACACACACTTAACATGGTCTCTCATTAGGTATAGTTTCGCAACAATGTCAATTTAACACTTGCAACAGCTAGAAGGATTAGTAGAAATGATGCATTTGAGTGCGTGATCCATTAGACTCATCCACGGTAATCCACTGTATCCTTTGTTTGTGTTGTGTTTTCCTTTGCACAAGTTTTTTTACGGACGGACGGACGGACGGACGGACGGACAGCCTGGACGGGGAGGGAGGGAGGGAGGGAGGGAGGAAGAGGGAGGGAGGAGGAGGGAGGGAGGTAGGGAGGAGGAGGGAGGGAGGAGGGAGGGAGGGAGGAGGAGGGAGAGGAGGAGGAGGAGGGAGGGAGGGAGGGAGAGGAGGGAGGAGGGAGGGAGGGAGGAGGGAGGGAGGGAGGGAGGAAGGGAGGAAGGAGGTAGGGGAGGGAGGAAACGAGGGAAGGAGGGAGACAGAGAAAAAGAGAGAAACAGTTACAGAGAGACAGAGAGGAGTATTAGGATTTAGCTTACTCAACTTATTGGTTTAAAAATATATATAAATTATATGTATTAGGCGTAATACCGAATGAACGAAGAAGAAACAAATGCTTCGTAATGTATTGATATGGTGTCAACGTAGACATGTGCAGAGTTGTACCGTTTTGATCATGGTACTTGCAGAAAAGGCAGTTTTAGAAACTCACGCTCTGAAGGATTTCCTTTGATATCCAGCATTTGCAATTTGGAAAACAATCACAAAGATGTTTCTGCACATGCGCGGACAGGCACACGCACACAGGTACGGATGTACACACGCACACACGCATACACACACACACACACACACACACACACACACACACACACACACACACACACAACCACACCTATTTGCTCGTTCCGTACTGATCAAGGATGAATCAATGTTAGGTATCTCATGGTGGATTGGCTGCATGGTCCAGATACCCCACTATCATAATGTTGATTACCTACAGACAGTTGACAGAAACAAAATAGATAGTTTGCATGCGAAATAATTAGTAGAGTCGACCCTTTGATCAACTGTTCCACCTACTATCTCAAAATGTGTTCCGCTGCAATAATGCTGATGTTGTATTGGAGGGTCACACGTATATTCTGCTTCACGACAACATACCCGTGAGTACTGCCGAGGCACAGGTACTTATACTTCATTCTCGGAGCCACGTATCTGAAAAGCTGCATTAGCAAAATATTACTTGGCGCCGTAATCAGCAGACTTTCAATTCCAATTACCAACTGCTGAAGGTTAAACTTATATCCGTCGGTTGCTAAGTAGAAATCGTCGTCGCTGCTGCGTCTTCCATAGAACATGATGGTCATGACCATTTCGACCATGACGAAGGACATAGCTCAGGCGACGCGTTGAACGCGAGTAAACAGGCTATATGGCGGCGGAAAGAAGATGCTCAACCAAACAGTTTGGTCCCGGAAAATCTGCGCTGCCTTAAGTGTAAACAGATATCCCAAGATCACCTTATTTTGAGCTAGAACTGTCCGTCTGATACATCGCATTCCTCCTTCTGGCGTTAACCAATCGTTGCATGAGATGCCAACACTCGTTTGTCTGAACGTCGCGCACCGTTATCTGGTTAAGGTACTTGAAAACATTAAAATGGTCGTTTTGTGTACTATGCAAATCTGTTTTCCCGTACCTTTATTAAACGGTATAAGTAGCACCGTGTTTGGCAATGCAGTAAACGGACACAATCATTATTGTGTAAACACCAAAACACTGGATTATGTTTCAATAACGTTATGTCGTATGCGTTACATTCAAGCAACCTAGATAGTGGAGCTTTGCAACCTTAATGGAGAGAAATACAAATAGCTCCTGTATTTTGGTGACATCGCGATGGAAGTAGTTCCAGTTTATTGGCACATTGTTGTCCCATGTTATTTTCCTTAGAATACCGTTACCATGCTTCTCTTTTGTGGATTATTTGATCCTCCTGCGAGGTACGTGTCCTAGGTCGAGGCCAATATTGTTGGAGTGAACGAAGTGCTTCATGTGTGCATACTCATCAAACGTGTTTGATGCATACTTTGACATTGACCTTCAACCTTCACTTTCAACCTCCACTCCTCAGTGAGACCACCACTTTACAACTCTATGCCATGCCTATTTTGACGGGGATACAGCACACATAGGTGCATAACATGGCCTAGTGTAGGTAGACAAAGTAGATATGCAAACGCTGTAATTGCACAAAGTCTGCAGTTTTGAAAATTCATCATTTGGTGGTGTCCTTGCTTGACCTTCACTCAACACTTACTGCACCACTTGATAGCAACCCGTGGTATCCCGTATTTACGGGGAGATAGTAGGCTTTCCAAAGCTATATGACGTGACCATGAGTAGATAAGTTAGTATGCAAGCCATCATTGGTTTTGTATAACGTTTACGGGATGGCATAATTTCGAACATTGATTACTTGACTGTGATACTGTTTAATCGTCGCTCCACACAAACTCCATCAACTGACACCTCCAAGTCATATCAAGTCATACATACATACCTACATACATACATACATACAAACCTACATACATACATACATACATGCATACATACATGCATGCATGCATGCATGCATTTTGACGGGAAGGAATTGTACTTTCACGATGTATATAAAATGTCCATAGAAATTAAGGAGATACAGAGTTATTGTAACTTGATGACGTTTAATAAAGTATATATGCAATCATTCTAATGTTAAGACGGAAGCGCACAATTTCGAAAATGTATTATTTGACGGTGACCTTGTTTGACCTTGGTGTCACGTTTACTGCATCATTTGGCAGCTCTAAGACAGGCCTCGTTGTGTTGGAGATATATTGTGCTTTGAAATGATGTACCATTTGTGCGGTTGCACGTAAGGGGAGGGGGCATTTAAGTATGTGTGCTAGGCAGTGCCTACCGCTCGCCTATTGAGGAGTTAGACACGAAAAGCGTGAGGTTATAATGTTAAGAGCTAATTTGCATATTCGTGTGACAAATTTGGATACCATGATTTGTTCACTGATGTTATTATTACCAGATATCCAGAAAACATACGTTTGGACACATCGTTTTGAATGTTTGGATGTTTGCAATTCGAGATATTCAGGGTATTATACATACTTATATATATATATATGTATATATATATATATATATAAGTATTATATATTTTAATGGCGATACCTAATTTGCATATTAATAGGTTTCTACAAAAATGGTGCTAAGGTGGCATCCATCGGACTATTGACTTAGAAAGTTAGGTGATCACAAAATGAAATAAAACAACGTGCAGACCTTAATGCACGGTCCACCTTCAAAAGGGTGTTTGACTGCCGGACTAAACTATAACACCCGCTGCTGTACACCACGTGACGATGTCAACAACCTCAAGTGTGACGACTCTTAAAATATGTTTTAATGTCTGATATAAAGTGAATGGTTCGACAACAACGTGCATTAGTTAAAGCCAAACAGCTCGTGTTGTTTTTAATTCATTAAAAAAGTTATGTTTTATTTTCTACGGTATAAACTGATGTATCTGTGTCTGTCTGTTAATATGATCAGCTCATTTCTAATAGGGGCTGTATCATCCACAAACAAGCACGCACGCACACACCCTCACAAACACACACACATACACATACACACACACACACACATATATATATATATATATATATGCATACATACATACATACATACATACATACATACATACATACATACATACATACCTACATACATACATACATACATACATACATACATTAAAATATCGGAGATCGCACAACAATAGTACGCTTAACCAACTTAATAGTTATAAAGAAGAGCAAATCGTAAATACATGAGTCGCCATGTCCGATAAGCTAATTAGCCTGATTATGAAACAATAAATTATATTTTACTTTCTGCTTTACACGAATGTCGGTGGTTTTTTTATTCGCGTAAACATATCCACTCTATTTAACTGGCTGCAATGCAGATGGATGTATGCAAATTCGGTAAACGTTCCTCTCTCTCGACACAATAAGGAACTATATCAAATTATGTTTCGCTTTCTTAGTAAACATATAGTAATAGCAGATGCGCGCAGCTTTCTGGCGTAGTAGAGACTACCAACATTGCTAGAAGAAACAGAGTGACCATAGATTATATTATGCATTTCATGATATAATAATATTACAAGTTTGAGTCAAAAGAATGTTGAGAAAACATGTAACCTTTTCACAATCTGTTCCACCCTTTCGTCTGGGCCACGCATCTAGGAGAATGAACATACACCAAAAGGAAAGTAGTAGTGATATGACAATGGGATTGTGAAAGAACCCCAGAAACATGCTCAACTTAAACAAGGCGATTTTGTTTAGTGCTGCGATTACGTTTCCTCCGAACGTCGACAAATGACTACATTTGCAGATTATGTGTCCCGGCTCCACACTGAGAGATACCTGCAACATATCAACTAAGTACTGCTTTGGACGTAACAATCGCAGTGTAGCAGAACCACCGACACTCATTGAATACGTACTGCACACACGCACGCACGCACGCACGCACGCACGCACGCACGCACACACACGCACACACACACAAACACACACACACACACACACACACACACACACACACATACACGCACTGTCTATCTCTCCTCTCTCTCTCTCTCTCTCTCTCTCTCTCTCTCTCTCTCTCTCTCTCTCTCTCTCTCTCTCTCTCTCTCTCTCTCTCTCTCTCTCTCTCTCTCACTTTTTGTCTTTTATTTTATATATATATATATATATACATATATATATATAATTATATAATATATATATAATATATGTGTGAGTGAGTGAGTGAGTGGGTGGGTGAGTGAGTGAGTGAGTGAGTGAGTGATTGAGTGAGTGAGTGAGTGAGTGAGTGAATGCGTGAGTGAGTGAGTGAGTGAGTGAGTGAGTGAGTGAGTGAGTGAGTGAGTGAGTGAGTGAGTGAGTGAGTGAGTGAGTGAGTGAGTGAGTGAGTGAATGAGTGAGTATTTTACCATCTGGCTATTAAATACTGTATATAACTCTTTGTTTTGTAGCCCAGGACGACATGACAACTGAACATATCCTTCAACTAAACTATCATATGCTCTTGGAGGTCCGCTTCCCCCTCCGCTACCACTGCCAGACCGTCTGCATACAGTAGCTTCATAGAATATCCCTCGAATCGATCGTATTAATTTATTAGTTCGACCACTGCTATAAACAACTGCGGGTTCAGGGCGCTCCCTGTCTCAAGCAAACGTTCACTTTTTTCACTTCACAATTTCCCCTTTTACTATCGCCCTTATCCTTCTATCTAGGATTCTCTCCAATATCTTCAGCACATGGCTCAGCCTATATATTTTCCAGGGTCATGCACATCTCCCTTTATTTTCCATACCGGAACAAACAGCCCCTTCCTCCACTCCTTTGGGATATTCCCCTCTCTCATGCAGGTGTTCAACAATCTTCTGCCCACCAAATTCCAACGTCCACTGGGTTTTTACCATCTTTTTCATTTATCTCTTTAACTCAGCATCCACAATCTCCTCCATCGTTACTTCTCCCTCTGCTGTGCGGGGTACATTTAGTTCTATGTCTTCCCATTGGTTTAGCAGTGTCTTAAAATGCTCCTGTAGCACATTTTCCTTTTCGTACACTACGTAATATACGTACATACATGCATGCACGCATGCATACATACATACATACATACATACATATATGCACGCAAGTACGCACGCACGCACGCACATACATACATGCATACTTGCATAGATACATACATATACATACATACCTACGTGCATTGCACGCATGCACGCACAGACGCACACACACATGAAAGCACTCACGTACACACGTACATACACACACACACACAAACACACACACACACACACACACACATATACACATGGCAATACGCACACGCGCACACGCGCACACGCGCACACGCACACACGCACACACGCACACACGCACACACGCACACACGCACACACGCACACACACATGAACGCACTCACGTACACACACACACACATATACACATGGCAATACTCACACGGTATGCATAGTACGACATCTTTGCTGAAATGTGTAACCTTTGTTTGATGAAGCGACCCAACTGTAGAAGTTCACTGACGACTGGAACATCTAGAAAGAAGAAACAAATGAGATAAAAAGTAAAGAGATTGACGAGATAAAAAAGTAAATGATCCTGTTATACATCTCTGTCTACAACGAAGCTCCTCTTACACGCGTCTCAACTTGTTACATTGTCTTCCTCGACTATTATGTAGGCGACAACTAGGTATTAAATACATACCACCGAATTTATGTATGAATCAAGAGGCAAGGACATCAACAGTTTCTAGGCAGGATACTTTCGTTAATTATTGTTTATATATATATATATATATATATATATATGCATTTATTATAAAAGTTTCACATATTGTTTAAGCTGAACTGACCAGACAAAATCACAATAATATATTACCTAAAATGTGTATGATTCATTTTCACTACTACTGATTGAGTTGCGTTAACGGCGAGGCTTCCAACATGACACGTGAACTGAATTATATAGTATCAGCTTAGCTTTCCTTTATACTTAGGTAATTTTCAATTGTCTTGGTAGAATTAGATCCATAATGATATTTTGATGCCCTTATAACCAGTCAAAGGAAGTGCAAAGGTTGTTTTACGCAGATCATACAGGTTGACCTTTTGTAGTCCTAAAGCAAATCCTTCCGTCTTTAGCACCTTTGCCCTTTTACCCGGAAGATGTCTACTGAGAGCGGCTTCCGACATTACCTCGACGGCGCTCATTGTCTTCTGTACGACTATTATAACCTGAAATGCGTAGCTTACAGAGACTGCCTGCCTGCCTGCCTGCCTGCCTGCCTGCCTGCCTGCCTGCCTGCCTGCCTGCCTGCCTGCCTGCCTGCCTGCCTGCCTGCCTGCCTGCCTGCCTGCCTGCCTGCCTGCCTGCCTGCCTGCCTGCCTGCCTGCCTGCCTGCCTGCCTGCCTGCCTGCCTGCCTGCCTGCCTGCCTGCCTGCCTGCCTGCCTGCCTGCCTGCCTGCCTGCCTGCCTGCCTGCCTGCCTGCCTGTCATTATACGTTATATTAGCATCATTATGCCTGTCTGCCTGTCTGCATGTCTGCCTGTCTGCCTGTCTGCCTGTCTGCCTGTCTGCCTGTCTGCCTGTCTGCCTGTCTGCCTGTCTGCCTGTCTGCCTGTCTGCCTGTCTGCCTGTCTGCTTGTCTGCAGGCAGGCAGGCAGGCAGACAGGCTGATAGACAGGCAGGCAAGTAGGGAGGACTGGAGGTGAAAAGGAGAAACAGTGGCAGAGCGAGACAGCGAGAGATTCTATGGCTTCTACGGTGTGTAGTTTGTCTACTTACCGCAGCTATTCGCTTGATTGTATAAGAATCTTCAATATCGTTAACGTTGCCGGTTGCTGCTACAATCCCCTCTAACTCTCCTCTGGCCATTTTCATAATGCTGATGCTACCCGTAAAATGGCTGTGGAGATGGGACAAAAATGCTACATGTGATAATTATTCGGTCGGATATATTAAAGAAAGATTGCTTCCAACACAACCGATTACCCATGCTGGATAACGTAGTATTTCCAATTCGTTCAAACTAAGTAACTCCTGGATATCAGAAAAACAAATCATTATAACATGGAACCATGAATGAATGATAAAACATGTATATCGATATGCAAAAGCTAGCAGTGTGGATATCGTATCTCAACAAAAGTTAATTGCATAGAAAATAGATCATAATACTGTTAAATAGATAATTGCCACTCGTCGTCTGCTGCAACTTGTGGCTGTTGCAAGGTAAAACACCGTGCATTATTTCACTAACGGTGTTGTTGCATCGAAACAATCTGAACGATTTCGTGAATATTACTATCATATTTTATATAAAAAATGCGTCATGCGGTGTTTGGCGAATGCTCTCCAGCCAGCAGTGATCCTTCTTTGAATCTCCTTGTCTTGTTTTTTGTCTCTGATACTGTGTGTCATTTTCTAGCATCGCTTTTGTCTTCGAGATGTTCATCTTGAGACCTTGTTTTTCAGTTTCATCAGCTAGCTCCTGCTGCATGTTTTGTAGTTCTTGCGGTGAAGTAGCACATATGAGTATGTCGTCGGTGAAGCGCAGATGGCTGAGATATTATCCGTCTATCCTCAAGCCTCTGGTTTCCCAGGTCAGTCTTCGGAATATGCTTTCGAGTGTTGCCGTGAACAGCTTGGGCGATATGGTGTCACCCTGTCGTACTTCTTTCATGGTGTTGATCTTGTTGTGTAGGTGGACGGTCACCGAGCTGTTGATGTAGCTATCTTTCAGGAGATCGATGTACACATCTTCTATCCCCTGTTCTTGAAGGGAGGTCAGTATTGCTTGAGTTTGCACCGAGTCGATAGCCTTCTCGTAGTCGACGAAAGCGATGCAGAGCGGGATATTATGTTCTCAGCACTTCTCTTTCAGTTGGTTTACGACGTGTATGTGGTCTGTCGTTGAGTACCTGCTTCTGAATCCTGCTTGCTCTCGTGGATGGTTTTCGTCCACTGTCTTCTCTAGTCTATTCGTTAGTATCTTTGTGAGCAATTTGCTGATGTTTGATAACAGACATATCGGTCTGTAGTTCTTTAAGTCTTTCTTATTTCCCTTCGTGAAGATTATCACAATCGTTGCGTTCTTCCAAGCGGTGGGTATTCGTCTTTCTGTTCAGTATTTATTATACAGCTTAGCCAGTGTCTTCAAGATGATATATTCTCCTGCTTTTAATGTTTCAATGTTTACATTGTCGTTGCCTGATGTCTTCCCATTCTTCGTATCTCTTAGTGCAGCTTCCACTTCTCACGGTGTTATCTCTGTTACCTCTTTCCGGTCGGTGTGAATTATGGTACTCTGTTCACTGTCATACAGCTCGGTGATGAATTCCTCTATTCGTTCCATGATCATATCTTGGTCCTGTATGTCTCTACCCTGCTTGTCTAGAGGTGTAATCAGTCTGTCTCGGCCTAGTGCCTGCGTTCTTCTTGCTTTCTTCAGGCTCTTTGATGACCTAATCGTTTCTCGTATGATCTCTCGTTTGTATTTTCTGATGTCCTCCTTCGCTTTCTTTTTGTTGAACTTGCATATTTCTGCGTACTCTATTTGTTTATTACGGTCGCCGTTATCCACCTTTTCTCGTCGTTTCTTCATTATTGCTCGTGTCGGTGACGATATTCTCGTCATTACATGCCTGTTGATTGCATTGGCTACACTTGCTCCACTTAGTTGGGTCATATCAGTGAAGTTTTGGCTCATGGTGTCGATGTCGTCTAGTTCCTGTAGTGTCTCTATTTGATTTCGCAGTTCGATTTGGAAATCGATCTTTTTTCTTCCGATTTGTATGGTATCTACACTCGATGGTCTCTTGTTTACCAACTTCTTCCTTTCAACCTTGATGTCTAGTTTGATGTTGCTCATTACCATTCTGTGGTCACTTCCAATGTTGACTTGGTTGATGACAGTTACGTCAGTGGCCATGTCTGGCTTGTATATCAGAATGTAGTCAATTTCGTTCTTCCTTTCTCCATTTGGGCTTTTCCATGTCCATCTCCTCCCTGCTTTCTTCTGGAATTCACGATTTTGTATTTTCATGATGTTGCCCATTCTACCAAGGTGTCGCCTCTTTCGATTATCACACCTAGGCCAAATTTGCCTGTTGCCGTTTCCGAAATGTTTCTTCGTTTCCCTATTTGCGCATTAAAATCTCCCATCACTATCGTGTAATGGGTTGGTTTTCTAAAGTCTCATCTATGTCGTTGTAGAAGTTGTCTGTGTCTTCTTCTGAGTGTGATGTTGTTGGTGCATAGACTTGTACTATCTTCTGAGTGTGATGTGGTTGGTGCATAGACTTGTACTATCTTCTGAGTGTGATGTTGTTGGTGCATAGACTTGTACTATCTTCTGAGTGTGATGTTGTTGGTGCATAGACTTGTACTATCTTCTGAGTGTGATGTTGTTGGTGCATAGACTTGTACTATCTTCTGAGTGTGATGTTGTTGGTGCATAGACTTGTACTATCTTCAGCTTGTAGAGCTTTGCTATGCATAGAACAAGTTCTGCTATTCTGGGGCTGATGCTGTTAACCCTCACTATATTGTCTTTCCATTTTTTGTGCCTACTCCAGCTTGGCCGTTGTTCGCTATGGAGTGGTATAGTAGATGGCCGCTTTGTAAGGTAGTGAAGCATTCCTCTCTTCTTCTCACTTCTCCGATCCCGATCACATCCCATACCAACTTGTTGTATCTATTCATCTCTTAGTAGTGTTCTTACGTTACAAGTTGCTATCTTCAGTCTACTTACCTTCTCTCGGTGGCTCTTCTTGACCCATAGATTCTTAGCACCCCCTCCACGTAGCCCTACTTGACCTGAACCGCCTCCTTGGTCATAAATTCTTTCGATGCTGCTGGGGACTGGGGGCCTTGGTTTCATTGTACTTTGCATGCTGGTGTTGTTGGCCTACCTTTCCACACTGGTCGATGCGGGTTGGAAGGGGGGAGACGTAGGGTGAATGAAATTGCCCAAGTTTCGACAAGGCAGCCGAACCAGTTCCGAGCCACTGTTCAGCCGGCGCCGGGATTTTAACCCCGGTCCTTCCAGTCGAGAGTCCGGTACTTTAACCACTCGGCCACTGCGCCCCATATATATAATTCATTATATATATTATCTACATTATATATATATACATATATATATATATATATATATATATTATGTGTGTGTGTATAAGTGTGTGTGCGCGCGCGCACATATACACGTAGACAGCATATGTCTGGATGTGTTTTAAGTACGTGAGAGATTGAGTGAATGAGTGAGTGAGTGAGTGAGTGAGTGAGTGAGTGAGTGAGTGAGTGAGTGAGTGAGTGAGTGAGTGAGTGAGTGAGTGAGTGAGTGAGTGAGTGAGTGAGTGAGTGAGTGAGTGAGTGAGTGAGTGAGTGAGTGAGTGAGTGAGTAAGTGAGTGAGTGAGTGAGTGAGTGAGTGAGTGAGTGAGTGAGTGAGTGAGTGAGTGAGTGAGTGAGTGAGTGAGTGAGTGAGTGAGTGAGTGAGGGAGTGGGGGAATGAGGGAATGAGGGAGTGAGTGAGTGAGGGAGTGAATGATAGAGTGAGTGAATGAGTGAGTGAATGTGTGAGGGAATGGATGAGTGAGGGAGTGATCGAGTGACTGAGTGAAGGAGTGAGGGAGTGAGGGAGTGAGGGAGTGAGGGAGTGAGGGAGTGAGGGAGTGAGGGAGTGTGGGAGTGAGAGAGTGAGGGAAGTGAGGGAAGTGAGGGAAGTGAGGAAGTGAGTGAGTGAGTGAGTGAGTGAGTGAGTGAGGGAGGGAGGGAGGGAGGGAGGGAATGAGTGAGTGAGTGAGTGAGTGAGTGAGTGAGTGAGTGAGTGAGGGAGGGAGGGAGGGAGGGAGGGAGTGAGTGAGTGAGTGAG
>JAHLWY010006356.1:0-43977 GCA_020002185.1 Paraescarpia echinospica | reverse complement strand
TATGGTTATTTGAATGTCGAATTGTGCTTGAGAGGGTAATATCATCAGCATACATAATAAAGTTAAATAGTTTATAGCATTTGGAAAGTCGTTTATATATATTATAAAGAGTAAAGGCCCTAGAATAGAACCTTGTTGTTATGGGTAACATACTTGATTGAACTCCGTCAAATTCGACATACTGATAACGATTTGATAAATAACTTTTTAAGATTTAAGGCCACTCCACTTATACCATAGCAACTAAGTTTATTTAATAAAATGTTATGATCAATTGTATCGAATGCTTTCGATAAATCTAAATATATATTTATTGGTATTTCATTGTTGTCCATGGTTGTTATCATTTTGTCGATTAGTTCCATTGAAGCTAGTTCGGTTGAGTGTTCAGCTCGAAAGCCATACTGACTTTCATAGAACAAGTTGTTCTTTGAAAAAATCATAAAGTTGATTATATGTAACTTTTTCACGCACTTTCGAGATAACAGGCAAAAGTGATATTGGTCGGTAATTTGTAAATTGAGTGTCATCACCATTTTTGAATACTGGAATTACTTTGGCAATTTTTTATTTGTCAGGAAAAATTCCTGTGTTTAGTATTTGTTTAGCGAGTAATGTCAACGGCTTAATGAGGTATTTTTTATTTTGTTTAATAATTGTGAAGAGATGCCATCATAACCACAGCTTGTTTTAAGAGGCATTTGGTCTAATATTGCATTGATGGTATATTCAATTATATTTATAAATGTAAAGTTAATAGATGGTTTTTTACTCATATAAACGTTATATGTTTTATTACTATCGATTGCAATTTTTTTGGCAAGCTGAGGACCGATGTTTGTGAAAAATGTATTAAATTTCTCTGCTACTTTCTCTATATCGCTTATGGTGTCTTCACCATCTTTAAACACACACTGTATGGGCTTTTTTTTGTACACAACATTTAATTAATTATTCTCCAGGTTTGTCTTATGTCGTTACTATGTTTGTCAAATCTGGATTCATAGTAAATTTGTTTAGCAATACGAATAGTCCGTTTTAGGATAGCGTTATACGTTTTAAGATTTGTCTGAAGGTTAGTGTATCTTAATGAGTTCGGGTCATTAAGTTTGAGTTGTTTATATAGATTATCTCGATATTTAATTGATGTTAGTATACCTTTGGTTACCCAAGTGGTTTTCTTATGAACATACTTCTTAAATTTTACTTTTTTAGAGGTAAGTGAAACTCCTTATTATTTTCAATTTCGGCATGAATTTGATTATAAGTTATATTTGGATCTGCATTTTCATTTTTGTTTAACTTACTGTAAATATTTGAAAACTTAATCCCATTAACAAAATTAAAAATTGCTTCACTGGTTTGTGAATACACTTTTATGTATTTAGGTGGGACTGTTTTAGAGCTATCTGTGTTTATAAGAATAAAATATGGTTGGTGATCGGAAAATCGGTTCGTAAAAATGCCTGCAGTTGCGTTTAAAGTAGATTTGGTCAGTTTACAAAAAAAGTTATCAATTAATGTTCCAGATGTATTTGAAAATCTTGTAGGAAGAGTTATTTTCGGATAAAAACTATTTACTGTTAGAAAAAAAACCCCAAACTGTTCTTTTTCATTAATTTTGAGAAGATTTATATTGAAATCTCCTGCAAGTACAACCTCCATATTTGGTTTCTTGAAAATCGATAAGATTTTAGAAAATTCGTTTATAAAATTTATATAATTTTCATTTAAGTCTTTAGGAGGTCTGTATATGTTACCAATCATGATTTCTGTTGGTAACCCACCTCCTGTTATTTTTAAGAATTGCCCTTCCCAATCTGTTTATTCGTTTGGAATTTGCATTTGTTTATAGTCGTATCTAGTATCCACATATATTACTAAACCTTTCGCACTACTTGTCTTTCCCTGAGATATACAGTTATAACCTTCTAATTGAATTTGCGACAGATCATCTTTTTCGGACTTCCAACTTTCTTGTATACATATAATACCAAATTTGAAATTGGTCTGTTTAAGTTCTTCAGTAAATAACTCTAGTTCAGCAAATTTTGAATTTATTGACTGAATATTTGTACTTAATACAGTGAAGCCTTTTTAGTTGTAAGCTTATTAAACGAGTCTATGTCATAGTAGGATGACTGCTGTACTACTTGGGTTTGATTCATGTCGTCATTATTATCAGAATCATTCTGTGAGATATTTTTTAAGGAGTTTACCTGGGCATCACTTTGGAATTTCAAAAATGATCTATCAAAAGGTGTCAACATTTAACTTTAGTAGATTTTGTTTTATACTAGATTCTTTGTAATATCGCATTTGTAGAACTGAACATTGGAAGAACACGTGGCCTGCTTACTTAACAAGTGAGTAGCATATTCGAGTATTATACACATTTTTACAATTTGAAATAACAAAAACAGAAAAAATACACGAATAATAGATTGTGCCATAACTAGTTCCAGGCAATCTACATAACTCATGTATATAATACACCAATGGTGAGAGAAAGAAATATATTCATTGAATAATTACACCAATGCCCTGTTGGAAATCACATGTGGTATCTGGTTACCAGCTTAGACATATTAGTATAAACACATGTTATTCAATTGTTGTACACATATAGTCAAATAAAAAGTAATAACACAATGTAATTATTTCTTTACACTTACACACATACATATGTATATGTATATTTGTACCCATCAACGGAATGTATTTACTACATAATATGTTATTGTTCACGTTTAACACTTCTATTTAGAAAACAGAAAAAAACACTTGTTCTTTGTAAAGACATATAACAAAAATAATACTGATCAATGTCCCGATTGCACTAATTAGAACGATTCAATGTCCTTCTTGATATTTATTTCTTGTATGTGTCCTTTGTTGTCCTTAACTAGGACCTTGCCATTAAACGACCAACAGTCTTGGACCTTCTTCTGCTTTTTTAGCATTCGTGTTTCATATGCAAGAGCATTGCGCCTCGCCGTCAGGTCCTCGTTCATGAAGATTGGTTGCTCATGGTTCTTTAATTTGCGTCGTGCACGATATACTCGATCACACACGTGTTCTTCTTCAAATCACGGGCGGATCTACAACCATCGGACAATTACGACTCGCGGTCGAGTGACACCTTTTCGCAGAGTGCCAATACGATGGCAGCGAGCGATGTTGTTTTCATTCACGGGCGGATCTACAGCCATCGTGCCATTAATAATGGTCAGCACTTTTTCTTTAATGTTTTCTCTGTCGGTGTTTTCCGGAATCCCCTGAATTCGGAGATTCGGCCGCCTCGTGTATTGGTCGTGGCGGTCGATCTCTTCCTCCAGGGAGATCACCCTTGTTTCTAGTTCAGAAATACGTACGTCTCTCGCCTCTGTATCTGTCTGTAGTCTGTCAAGACGTACGATGATTGCGTCAAGGCGCTCCGCCAACGACGTGGGGAATAACATTTCCCTCAGCTCCTTGACGGCGGTTTCGTCCTGCAGTACATCGATGATCTTCTGCTGCTTCGGGCTAGTAGACACGGATCTTGTTTTCTTTTCCTTGGTCGACGGCATGGCGAGTTTGTCACACTGGCTCACAATTAGACAGCTATTGTGTTGATTACCCTTCGACGTCTGACAGGCTTGGTCTCTAGGGGGGACGGACACGGTCGGTCAACGTTCGTTTAATTGTTCGCTTTTCCGCAGACACTGCGCAGCCCTCCTTTATCGCTTTCTCGTCAAACAAACGTCAGAAAACCGTGCAAACCACGACCAGAATCATATAAACAACTCGGTCAGTCACATCACTGTGACATCATGC
Organism: Paraescarpia echinospica; assembly: GCA_020002185.1. Taxonomy (NCBI): domain Eukaryota; kingdom Metazoa; phylum Annelida; class Polychaeta; order Sabellida; family Siboglinidae; genus Paraescarpia; species Paraescarpia echinospica. The sequence goes on along the minus strand of JAHLWY010006356.1, from coordinate 40,161 downwards.
GTCTGCCTACACAACATTACACTCATAGGGCAACCCTCACCATAAAGCCCCTGTAATCAACACGTCAGGTGGTGGTGAGTTATCCTGATGTTCGTCGGTAGATGGTGCGAGATAGCGCTTCAAGTATCTAATAGATATCCATTTCCCTACGTATTTAGAAACGGAAAGATGTCTAATAGATGTCAATATCCCCATATGTTTTAGACGTCAACGGAAAGACGTCTAATAGGCATCATTTTTATGTCATTCTGATAAGTCATTTTCATCACCAAGAATCGACCAATAAAAGACGTCTAAAAGGGGTCATGTACCCACAGGGATGATGTCGATTCCCTTTTAATCTTCCTGTATATCTATGATTTTGGTAGTCTCTCCTTTTTGGAGGCCAACTACAATAAATAAATAAATACAATAACTGCTCGAAATACACAAACAACATTTAACTATACATTAGATTTATTCGAAAACCAATTGATTGTGTCATTATTCATATTTCACTACACCATCTGCATACATCACGTGCTTATATAATAATTAGTCGCCAATCATCACATACTGTTAAGCATAGGGGGGGGGGGGCTGTTTTATACTGAAGGGGGCAATATATTACCGGTATAGCATTGCCGTTCATTGTACATCAAAGTGCAATGTCTCTGTAGATTCAAAATAAGGAGAAGCAACTTTTGTGTTCGATGTAATTTGTAGGTTGAGGCAGCCATATTGATGTTATTTACTAAAATCTGCTAAATCACGTCATTGTTTATTTTGTTTCTCATTAAAAACATACCAATTACGGAGGCAATACGGCTTTATTTTGCCCTGCTTATGCAATGTATTATGTGAAAACATATTTTGCATGTTAAAATAAATACGCAATCCAAATAAAACAAAGTGACATCTATTCTCACGTAAAGTAGTGACAGACCATGAAGCAACTTCCACATTCCGAGGGTCATTCCCTTACGGTTGTGAAGTGAAGAATTACTTCTTCCACCAGATCCTAGCAGAACCTAATTCGTTGACAACAGAAACATTGTGCAAAGGTCTTCTCCGTGAGTCAAGTTGCAATGCTGAATATGGCTTGCCTTCTTACGAACTTGAAGTGTGAGCCCACTCTTGCTAAATTAATTTCAGAGAGCTCAAGAACCGCTTAATTTGTTCACAATTTGGAAGATTAGGTGAATGTGAGTCCATCCTTCCTCACTCATATAAGTCCATTCCAAGAAAAGGTTTGAAGCTCTCCACTCAACAACATGCGAAGGGGGTTATTGGCAACGAGTTTGTTGGATGAAGTGAAGAAGCATGAAGTAGAGTTGATCAGTACAGTGCATCAGGAGCGCCGTGGAGGGCCAGAAACGGATCCAGTTGTTGGATGAAGTGAAGTAGCATGAAGTAGAGTTGATCAGTACAGTGCATCAGGAGCGCCGTGGAGGGCCAGAAACGGATGCAGTTGTTGGATGAAGTGAAGAAGCATGAAGTAGAGTTGATCAGTACAGTGCATCAGGACCGCCGTGGAGGGCCAGAAACGGATGCAGTTGTTGGATGAAGTGAAGAAGCATGAAGTAGAGTTGATCAGTACAGTGCACCAGGAGCGCTGTGGAGGGCCAGAAACGGATGCAGTTGTTGGATGAAGTGAAGAAGCATGAAGTAGAGTTGATCAGTACAGTGCATCAGGAGCGCCGTGGAGGGCCAGAAACGGATGCAGTTGTTGGATGAAGTGAAGAAGCATGAAGTAGAGTTGATCAGTACAGTGCATCAGGAGCGCCGTGGAGGGCCAGAAACCGATGCAGTTGTTGGATGAAGTGAAGAAGCATGAAGTAGAGTTGATCAGTACAGTGCATCAGGAGCGCCGTGGAGGGCCAGAAATGGATCCAGTTGTTGGATGAAATGAAGAAGCATGAAGTAGAGTTGATCAGTACATTGCATCAGGATCTTGAAGATAGGATCGCCATGGTTGCACGAGAGAGTCATGTAGTCATACCATGCTGGGTACTGGTGCTCAAGTTCTACCAGATCATCTCCATGATTGAGAGAGGAAATCCAAGCTACGGTTGACAATTGGACACACTGAAGCTGCTGGCACCTGTCTTATTTATCTCGATCACCAGAATTATGTCCGGTAGATTCCCTCTTCATTCGAGACCACGACGTGTTTCTTCCGAACACGCAAAATCAGTGAGATAAAGGTCAGTAGACAAAAACGAGAAAGAGCAGTCGACGGTTCTCGACCATACCGATTGACCAACACAAGGGCAAATGGAGTTTGCGATGTGATCGGCCTTAATCAGTACCTGTTAGAATGCTGGATAGTGGTTGGTCCGGAGATCAGTCGAGTAGTTGGGGAATTTACCACTGCGCCCCATATATATAATTCATTATATATATTATCTACATTATATATATATACATATATATATATATATATATATTATGTGTGTGTGTATAAGTGTGTGTGCGCGCGCGCACATATACACGTGGACAGCATATGTCTGGATGTGTTTTAAGTACGTGAGAGATTGAGTGAATGAGTGAGTGAGTGAGTGAGTGAGTGAGTGAGTGAGTGAGTGAGTGAGTGAGTGAGTGAGTGAGTGAGGGAGTGGGGGAATGAGGGAATGAGGGAGTGAGTGAGTGAGGGAGTGTATGATAGAGTGAGTGAATGAGTGAGTGAATGTGTGAGGGAATGGATGAGTGAGGGAGTGATCGAGTGACTGAGTGAAGCAGTGAGGGAGTGAGGGAGTGATGGAGTGAGGGAGTGAGGGAGTGAGGGAGTGAGGGAGTGTGGGAGTGAGAGAGTGAGGGAAGTGAGGGAAGTGAGGGAAGTGAGGAAGTGAGTGAGTGAGTGAGTGAGTGAGTGAGTGAGGGAGGGAGGGAGGGAGGGAGGGAATGAGTGAGTGAGTGAGTGAGTGAGTGAGTGAGTGAGTGAGTGAGGGAGGGAGGGAGGGAGGGAGGGAGTGAGTGAGTGAGTGAGTGAGTGAGTGAGTGAGTGAGTGAGTGAGTGAGTGAGTGAGTGAGTGAGTGAGTGAGTGAGTGAGTGAGTGAGTGAGTGAGTGAGTGAGTGAGTGAGTGAGTGAGTGAGTGAGTGTGAGTGAGTGAGTGAGTGAGTGAGTGAGTGAGTGAGTGAGTGAGTGAGTGGAGTGAGTGAGTGGTGAGTGAGTGAGTGAGTGAGTGAGTGAGTGTGCGAGCGAGTGGGAGTGAGTGAGTGGGTGGGTGAGTGAGTGAGTGAGTGAGTGAGTGAGTGAGTGAGTGAGTGAGTGAGTGAGTGAGTGAGTGAGTGAGTGAGTGAGTGAGTGAGTGAGTGAGTGAGTGAAGGAGGAAGTGAGAGAGTGAGTGAGTGAGTGAGTGAGTGAGTGAGTGAGTGAGTGAGTGAGTGAGTGAGTGAGTGAGTGAGTGAGTGAGTGAACCGTAAGATAACTGTTCCTCTGTGATGACTAGTGTTTGTATTACATCGGAATATTGCACAATAACTCATTCTGACGCTCGTTTCGACCCAAAAGCTATACTCGTAAACATGCTCTGAATGCATGGAAAGGGTCGGCCTAATGCAAGTTTGAGTCATTTGTGACGTCACATCTCGGCATCCCGGAAAGCGCGCCAAAAATATGCATATTCGAAAATGTCCGGATGCACAGTATAAAATGTGGAATTTCTAATTTATTGATTTTGTTTAATTTTTTTTGCTTGGTGGACGTGGAAATAGATAGCAGGATGTAATATAACATGAATTCAAGCAATAGGTGTTTTTATTCCCTTTAACAGTTACAGGGACTGTTATGTAATTTGTTTCTGTACTGAATACCTTAGTCATTGAAATATACACATAACATTTTGAGCTCCATAAATTCTGTATTCCGTCTTACTCACAGTGACAGTCACGTCGACGAAATTAGTTTCTCCGACATAATTTATAACACGAACTTCGATTGCCGCGATGTAGTTTGCCTTCAGATTTCCAACAGGAAGAGTTTTACGAAACGTCGGCTGTGTGCCGGATCCCAGCAATACAGCTGCACAGTTCGAAACAACACTCCCTTTAACAACCATGTAGGGGCAAGAAACTGCGACTACGCAGTGACGTAACGTCGCGTTGTGATGTGACGTCACGAGTAACGGGAACTTTATGAGTAAAAAAGTATTTTTATGCTCGTCTTTGTAATTGTTGATACTTTAAGACGCCGCAATACAATTGGTGACCTTGACGTGATATTGAAAGAACAAACAACCGTCTGATAAATCTACGTGATATGACATATCTAAAATAGCGTTTTGAAAAGGTGAGATATTTATTTATGTCAGAACGTCTACAAACTACCTTTTCATGTCGCACGTCAGCCAAGAGACGAATAACAAATATAGCAAAAAGATTTGATCAAGTAAATGGAGAAGTAAATGCGCGTCAAACTGTGGCCAACCTTCGCGAAGACGTGGTTGGCGCATTAGACAACGAACGTCTTATTGACATTCAACTGCAACTTCTCTTAGAGACGGCGGAGGTGAACGACACAGACAAACCAACGTCACGCATAGTGAGTGAAGACATTGCAGATTCTGATGAATATGTAACTAAAGCAGAAAACATTATTTTTGAGGCAAGTAGATATCTTGAAATTGTTCCGTCATTTCCTACCACTCCGTCACCTTTGGCGTCCACGACTGCAGATTCAAAAACACACCGGATGTAATTGGAGGACGTGTTTACGGCACAGCGAATAATGTCACAGACAAACAAATTCGCTGCACTAACCTCCCCGCTTACGGAGGAGGAGGCGTATGTGGTTCGTGACCTAACTATGTTGGGAAGTGATTGCCCTTCTAATGTATTTGACACTGCAAAAAATATATTTTTTGAACGATACGAGCTTACCGTTCATCAACGACTCACGCGTGCACTCGCCATGGGCGGCATAGCTGCTGACGAAAAACCATCGCAATGGATGGCGCGGTTTAGACACATTGGTGGTGACTGGGATCGCAAAGACGTCGAACGCTGAGCTCTCACTCGAACCCTGCCGCTGACGATGCGTACATTTCTCGAATTATCTTCCCCCAACTCTCCATGGACGAGTTTCTGCGAAAGGCAGATACACTGTACGTCACGCTACCATAGACGATATCCGCTGTCGTTGATGTACCGGAGGAACCAACGGCAAATGATCTTCCGGTTGTTAATGCCCTCTTCAAGAAAGGTTGTGGGGAAAGTGACGCTAACAAAAATTGCAAGAGTGACGTAAAACCGAAACCGAAAGAAGCGTCAAGTGGCAGGCCGAGGATGGGACAACAATGTTGGTACCAGAACAAATATTCGGTGGTGAGTCGAGGTGCTGTGGTGGACCACACTGCCCGCGTTACCGTTCATTCCTGTCAAGAGGTCGGCAACCACAATCGGGAAACGCCAAGGGCAGTGAGTGTTTGGTGTCTTTGCCCGATCATCTCCTCTTTACGGCAGGTTACTTGGTGGAATGTGGCTCATTGGTTTCCATTACACCACCGGATAAACCAGACCCACCAAGCACAATCTCTCTTCTGCTAACGGGCAACGTCTCCGCACCTTTGGTTGACGCAGAGTGTGTTTTACACTCGTTTGTCAATCATACTCTCACGAAATGATCGTAGCCGACGTTGTCCGTCCCATTTTAGGCATGGACTTCTTCCAAGATGGTGACGGATCTATTGACGCGTTGTCTTACAGATCGCACCACTCTGGAAGAATGTCAGTAAAAGAAGCTTCATCCTCTGTATGTTCTTTGCTTCACTCCCATTTTAGGCATGGACTTCTTCCAAGATGGTGACGGATCTATTGAAGCGTTGTCTTACAGATCGCACCACTCTGGAAGAATGTCCAGTAAAAGAAGCTTCATCCTCTGTATGTTCTTTGCTTCACTCCCATTTTAGGCATGGACTTCTTCCAAGATGGTGACGGATCTAATGAAGCGTTGTCTTACAGATCGCACCACTCTGGAAGAATGTCCAGTAAAAGAAGCTTCATCCTCTGTATGTTCTTTGCTTCACTCCCATTTTAGGCATGGACTTCTTCCAAGATGGTGACGGATCTATTGAAGCGTTGTCTTACAGATCGCACCACTCTGGAAGAATGTCCAGTAAAAGAAGCTTCATCCTCTGTATGTTCTTTGCTTCACTCACACGGTTCTTTACAAATACCCAATCGAACATTACGCGATGGGCTGATCACATCATTATACACAACATTGACGCTGACTACGGTAAACCCTGGACGGAGTTTCCTGAGGTTACTGAACCCAGCTTGAGCAAAGTGGTTACTATGACGACGCCTCTCCACTTTGTTACAGAAGGTCCACCGGCTTACTCGCCGTGCCGAAAATTACACGGCGACAAGAAGATACAAGTGGAAGAACAACTTCGACAATGGGAACGTGACAACGTTATAGAGAGGTGTGAATCAAACTGGGCGTCACCGATACACGCAGTGCCTAAACCAGATGGCTCGTGGCGTATATGCGGGGACTTTCGACGTTTGAATGTCACTACCATTCTTGACAGATATCCAATTCCAGCGCTGACGTCTTTCAACGAACGCCTCGCTGGATGCATGGTCGTCAGTGAAGTTGACCTGCGGCAAGCGTTTCAACAAGTGTATGTCGATGAAGCGTCTCAGGATAAAACAGCCATTTTTTACAATCTTCGGCCTGTTCAAATTTCTTCGGATGCCATATGGTTTAAAGAACGCAGCCCAGTGTTTCCAACGCAATGTACACCAATTACTCCAAGATCTACCATTCGTTAACTTTGTGTACATGGATGATGTAATCGTGGGTAGTAAAAATAAGGAGGACCACATGAAAGACTTGCGTAGTCTCTTTCAGAGACTGGAAGAAAGAGACTGGAAGACAGAAGTCTCCTTCGTAATAAGAACAAGTGTCAAATTGGTCGAAAGACACTTACGTTCCTCGGCCATGTCGTTGACTCACGAGGAATTTCAATTCCACCGGAGCGAGTGAACGCCATAAAAAGGTTTCCGGTGCCAAAAACGCCTAAGGAACTTGAGCGCTTCTTGGGCATCTGCGCCTTTTTTCACCGTTTTTTGTGGCACGCATCTGAAAAAATGGCGCTGCTCATTCGACTTAAAACACTCTCCACAAAGAAAGAATTTGACAAAGCTTGACTCCCGCCACATGATCGCGCTTATTCTGCCACCTAATGCGCCATTGCAAATGCCACCCTTCTCGTTCATCCGCTACTAAAGGCATTAACAGAAATATGGTGTGACGCGTCCAACATCGCGGTTGGGGCAGTCCTTCTACAATTACAACGTGGAATACGGAAACCGCTAAGTTTCTGGAGTAAACAGCTCGACAAAGCACAACGCAATTATTCGGCCACCGACAGGGAACTGCTAGCTGTATCCTATGCAGTAGACAAATTCCGTTCATACCTCGAAGGTCAGCCAATCATCGTTCGAACGGATCATCAACCTCTCGTGGGTGCCTTAACAAAAAGGCGGACACGGCTCTTCCTATTCCACGACGTCATTTACATAAAATCGCACAATTCGTAGATCAACTTCACTATCTGAAGGGCGAGAGAAACGTTGTCGCTAACGCGCTCTCACGGATCACTTTCAACCAACGAAGACGGCAAAAATAAATACTATCATGACTACCTTCTCGGTATTGGATGAAGATACTTTACCATAATATAGTCCAGTCAATCTATGCCCAAAAGAGGGTCAACATCAAACAAATTGCAATAGTAATTACGACAGTGTTTTTAGTTAGTATTATATGTCTACATTACCAGAAAAAAAGTCCACCGAAATCCATATGGTGGAACATTGTCATTTTTGACGACAATGACAAGTGGTCAAAAGTCGCTGCCAGTGACGTTTCGGCTTAGTGAAATGGGGGTAGGCGTTATAAAGGCTGTGATATATACTTTCTTTGCATATTTCATAAACATTTTGCATACCTGTGGCAAGAAAATGGATTAATAAACCCCGCGATATATAATAAATATAAATTCGTTGAATAGTAATGTCAACAATCGTTTTTAAACACAGTGAACCCCGATTTTTAGCCGCTATGAAGGGCGTAGCGTTGCGATATGACGTTGACTTCGTCCATTTGCAATTGAATAAACGGATGTTCTATAGCATAATGTTTTTGGTGGATTTTCTCTCCGATGGGGTCCCTGGAGCAATTAAGCTTGGACGTCCTCGGGACAACCTAGAGCATTTTTTTCAAATATGCAAATCAGGGCCTTCATTACTGAAATACCTATTTTCTTCAATAGCTTTGCAACTACGCATGATAATGTCACAAAATGGTGTGAAAACCGCTGAAGTATGTTGTTGCGACGATGAAACAACTATAACTAGAAGCTGAAGTATGTTGTTGTGACGATGAAACAACTAAACCTAGAAGCTGAAGTATGTTGTTGTGACGATGAAACAACTATAACTAGAAGCTGAAGTATGTTGTTGTGACGATGAAACAACCAGAACTAGAAGCTGAAGTGTGTTGTTGTGACGATGAAACAACTAGAACTAGAAGCTGAAGTATGTTGTTGTGACGATGAAACAACTAGACCTAGAAGCCGAAGTGTGTTGTTGCGACGATGAAACAACTAGAACTAGAAGCTGAAGTATGTTATTGTGACGATGAAACAACTAGAACTAGAAGCTGAAGTATGTTGTTGTGACGATGAAACAACTAGACCTAGAAGCTGAAGTGTGTGGTTGCGACGATGAAACAACTAGAACTAGAAGCTGAAATATGTTATTGTGACGATGAAACAACTAGACCTAGAAGCTGAAGTGTGTCGTTGCAACGATGAAACAACTAGAACTAGAAGCTGAAGTATGTTGTTGCGACGATGAAACAACTATAACTAGAAGCTGAAGTGTGTTGTTGCGACGATGAAACAACTAGAACTAGAAGCTGAAGTGTGTTGTTGCGACGATGAAACAACTAGAACTAGAAGCTGAAGTGTGTTGTTGTGACGATGAAACAACTAGAACTAGAAGTTGAAGTGTGTTGTTGTGACGATGAAACAACTAGAACTAGAAGCTGACGTGTGCTGTTGCGACGATGAAACAACTAGAACTAGGAGCTGAGGTATGTTATTGTGACGATGAAACAACTAGAACTAGAAGCTGAAGTATGTTATTGTGACGATGAAACAACAAGAACTAGAAGCTGAGGTATGTTGTTGCGACGATGAAACAACTAGAACTAGAAGCTGAAGTATGTTGTTGCGACGATGAAACGACTAGAACTAGAAGCTGAAGTGTGTTGTTGCGACGATGAAACAACTAGAACTAGAAGTTGAAGTGTGTTGTTGTGACGATGAAACAACTAGAACTAGAAGCTGAAGTGTGCTGTTGCGACGATGAAACAACTAGAACTAGAAGCTGAGGTATGTTATTGTGACGATGAAACAACTAGAACTAGAAGCTGAGGTATGTTGTTGCGACGAAGAAACAACTAGAACTAGAAGCTGAAGTGTGTTGTTGCGACGATGAAACAACTAGAACTAGAAGCTGAAGTATGTTGTTGTGACGATGAAACAACTAAACCTAGAAGCTGAAGTATGTTGTTGTGACGATGAAACAACTATAACTAGAAGCTGAAGTATGTTGTTGTGACGATGAAACAACCAGAACTAGAAGCTGAAGTGTGTTGTTGTGACGATGAAACAACTAGAACTAGAAGCTGAAGTATGTTGTTGTGACGATGAAACAACTAGACCTAGAAGCTGAAGTGTGTTGTTGCGACGATGAAACAACTAGAACTAGAAGCTGAAGTATGTTGTTGTGACGATGAAACAACTAGAACTAGAAGCTGAAGTGTGTTGTTGCGACGATGAAACGACTAGAACAAGAAGTTGAAGTGTGTTGTTGCGACGATGAAACAACTAGACCTAGAAGCTGAAGTGTGTTGTTGCGACGATGAAACAACTAGAACTAGAAGCTGAAGTGTGTTGTTGCGACGATGAAACAACTAGACCTAAAAGCTGAAGTATGTTATTGTGACGATGAAACAACTAGAACTAGAAGCTGAAGTATGTTGTTGTGACGATGAAACAACTAGACCTAGAATCTGAAGTGTGTGGTTGCGACGATGAAACAACTAGAACTAGAAGCTGAAGTGTGTTGTTGTGACGATGAAACAACTAGAACTAGAAGCTGAAGTATGTTGTTGTGACGATGAAACAACTAGACCTAGAAGCTGAAGTGTGTTGTTGCGACGATGAAACAACTAGAACTAGAAGCTGAAGTATGTTATTGTGACGATGAAACAACTAGAACTAGAAGCTGAAGTATGTTGTTGTGACGATGAAACAACTAGACCTAGAAGCTGAAGTGTGTGGTTGCGACGATGAAACAACTAGAACTAGAAGCTGAAGTATGTTATTGTGACGATGAAACAACTAGACCTAGAAGCTGAAGTGTGTCGTTGCAACGATGAAACAACTAGAACTAGAAGCTGAAGTATGTTGTTGCGACGATGAAACAACTATAACTAGAAGCTGAAGTGTGTTGTTGCGACGATGAAACAACTAGAACTAGAAGCTGAAGTGTGTTGTTGCGACGATGAAACAACTAGAACTAGAAGCTGAAGTGTGTTGTTGTGACGATGAAACAACTAGAACTAGAAGTTGAAGTGTGTTGTTGTGACGATGAAACAACTAGAACTAGAAGCTGACGTGTGCTGTTGCGACGATGAAACAACTAGAACTAGAAGCTGAAGTATGTTATTGTGACGATGAAACAACTAGAACTAGAAGCTGAGGTATGTTGTTGCGACGATGAAACAACTAGAACTAGAAGCTGAAGTATGTTGTTGCGACGATGAAACGACTAGAACTAGAAGCTGAAGTGTGTTGTTGCGACGATGAAACAACTAGAACTAGAAGCTGAAGTATGTTGTTGTGACGATGAAACAACTAAACCTAGAAGCTGAAGTATGTTGTTGTGACGATGAAACAACTATAACTAGAAGCTGAAGTATGTTGTTGTGACGATGAAACAACCAGAACTAGAAGCTGAAGTGTGTTGTTGTGACGATGAAACAACTAGAACTAGAAGCTGAAGTATGTTGTTGTGACGATGAAACAACTAGACCTAGAAGCTGAAGTGTGTTGTTGCGACGATGAAACAACTAGAACTAGAAGCTGAAGTATGTTGTTGTGACGATGAAACAACTAGAACTAGAAGCTGAAGTGTGTTGTTGCGACGATGAAACGACTAGAACAAGAAGTTGAAGTGTGTTGTTGCGACGATGAAACAACTAGACCTAGAAGCTGAAGTGTGTTGTTGCGACGATGAAACAACTAGAACTAGAAGCTGAAGTGTGTTGTTGCGACGATGAAACAACTAGACCTAAAAGCTGAAGTATGTTATTGTGACGATGAAACAACTAGAACTAGAAGCTGAAGTATGTTGTTGTGACGATGAAACAACTAGACCTAGAAGCTGAAGTGTGTGGTTGCGACGATGAAACAACTAGAACTAGAAGCTGAAGTGTGTTGTTGTGACGATGAAACAACTAGAACTAGAAGCTGAAGTATGTTGTTGTGACGATGAAACAACCAGAACTAGAAGCTGAAGTGTGTTGTTGTGACGATGAAACAACTAGAACTAGAAGCTGAAGTGTGTTGTTGTGACGATGAAACAACTAGACCTAGAAGCTGAAGTGTGTTGTTGCGACGATGAAACAACTAGAACTAGAAGCTGAAGTATGTTATTGTGACGATGAAACAACTAGAACTAGAAGCTGAAGTATGTTGTTGTGACGATGAAACAACTAGACCTAGAAGCTGAAGTGTGTGGTTGCGACGATGAAACAACTAGAACTAGAAGCTGAAGTATGTTATTGTGACGATGAAACAACTAGACCTAGAAGCTGAAGTGTGTTGTTGCGACGATGAAACAACTAGAACTAGAAGCTGAAGTATGTTGTTGCGACGATGAAACAACTATAACTAGAAGCTGAAGTGTGTTGTTGCGACGATGAAACAACTAGAACTAGAAGCTGAAGTGTGTTGTTGCGACGATGAAACAACTAGAACTAGAAGCTGAAGTGTGTTGTTGTGACGATGAAACAACTAGAACTAGAAGTTGAAGTGTGTTGTTGTGACGATGAAACAACTAGAACTAGAAGCTGACGTGTGCTGTTGCGACGATGAAACAACTAGAACTAGAAGCTGAGGTATGTTATTATGACGATGAAACAACTAGAACTAGAAGCTGAAGTATGTTATTGTGACGATGAAACAACTAGAACTAGAAGCTGAGGTATGTTGTTGCGACGATGAAACAACTAGAACTAGAAGCTGAAGTATGTTGTTGCGACGATGAAACGACTAGAACTAGAAGCTCAAGTGTGTTGTTGCGACGATGAAACAACTAGAACTAGAAGTTGAAGTGTGTTGTTGTGACGATGAAACAACTAGAACGAGAAGCTGAAGTGTGCTGTTTCGACGATGAAACAACTAGAACTAGAAGCTGAGGTATGTTATTGTGACGATGAAACAACTAGAACTAGAAGCTGAAGTGTGTTGATGCGACGATGAAACGACTAGAACTAGAAGCTGAAGTGTGTTGTTGCGACGATGAAACAACTAGACCTAGAAGCTGAAGTGTGTTGTTGCGACGATGAAACAACTAGAACTAGAAGCTGAAGTGTGTTGTTGCGACAATGAAACAACTAGACCTAAAAGCTGAAGTGTGTTGTTGTGACGATGAAACAACTAGAACTAGAAGCTGAAGTATGTTGTTGTGACGATGAAACAATTAGAACTAGAAGCTGAAGTGTGTTGTTGTGACCATGAAACAACTAGAACTAGAAGCTGAAGTGTGTTGTTGCGACGGTGAAACAACTAGAAGCTGAAGTATGTTGTTGTGACGATGAAACAATTAGAACTAGAAGCTGAAGTGTGTAGTTGTGACGATGAAACAACTATAACTAGAAGCTGAAGTGTGTTGTTGTGACGATGAAACAACTAGAAGCTGAAGTATGTTGTTGTGACGATGAAACAACTAGAACTAGAAGCTGAAGTGTGTTGTTGTGCCGATGAAACAACTAGAACCAGACGCTGAAGTGTGTTGTTGTGACGATGAAACAACTAGAACTAGAAGCTGAAGTGTGTTGTTGCAACGGTGAAACAACTAGAACTAGAAGCTGAAGTATGCTGTTGTGACGATGAAACAACTAGAACTAGAAGCTGAAGTATGTTGTTGTGACGATGAAACAACTAGAACTAGACGCTGAAGTGTGTTGTTGTGACGATGAAACAACTAGAACTAGAAGCTGAAGTGTGTTGTTGCGACGATGAAACAACTAGAACTAGAAGCTGAAGTATGTTGTTGTGACGATGAAACAACTAGAACTAGAAGCTGAAGTGTGTTGTTGCGACGATGAAACGACTAGAACTAGAAGCTGAAGTGTGTTGTTGCGACGATGAAACAACTAGACCTAGAAGCTGAAGTGTGTTGTTGCGACGATGAAACAACTAGAACTAGAAGCTGAAGTGTGTTGTTGCGACGATGAAACAACTAGACCTAAAAGCTGAAGTGTGTTGTTGTGACGATGAAACAACTAGAACTAGAAGCTGAAGTATGTTGTTGTGACGATGAAACAATTAGAACTAGAAGCTGAAGTGTGTCGTTGTGACGATGAAACAACTAGAACTAGACGCTGAAGTGTGTTGTTGTGACCATGAAACAACTAGAACTAGAAGCTGAAGTGTGTTGTTGCGACGGTGAAACAACTAGAAGCTGAAGTATGTTGTTGTGACGATGAAACAATTAGAACTAGAAGCTGAAGTGTGTAGTTGTGACGATGAAACAACTAGAACTAGAAGCTGAAGTGTGTTGTTGTGACGATGAAACAACTAGAAGCTGAAGTATGTTGTTGTGACAATGAAACAACTAGAACTAGAAGCTGAAGTGTGTTGTGACGATGAAACAACTAGAAGCTGAAGTATGTTGTTGTGACGATGAAACAACTAGAACTAGAAGCTGAAGTGTGTTGTTGCGACGGTGAAACAACTAGAAGCTGAAGTATGTTGTTGTGACGATGAAACAATTAGAACTAGAAGCTGAAGTGTGTAGTTGTGACGATGAAACAACTATAACTAGAAGCTGAAGTGTGTTGTTGTGACGATGAAACAACTAGAAGCTGAAGTATGTTGTTGTGACGATGAAACAACTAGAACTAGAAGCTGAAGTGTGTTGTTGTGCCGATGAAACAACTAGAACCAGACGCTGAAGTGTGTTGTTGTGACGATGAAACAACTAGAACTAGAAGCTGAAGTGTGTTGTTGCAACGGTGAAACAACTAGAACTAGAAGCTGAAGTATGCTGTTGTGACGATGAAACAACTAGAACTAGAAGCTGAAGTATGTTGTTGTGACGATGAAACAACTAGAACTAGACCCTGAAGTGTGTTGTTGTGACGATGAAACAACTAGAACTAGAAGCTGAAGTTTGTTGTTGCGACGGTGAAACAACTAGAACTAGAAGCTGAAGTATGCTGTTGTGACGATGAAACAACTAGAACTAGAAGCTGAGATATATTGTTGTGACGAAACAACTAGAACTAGAAGCTGAAGTATGTTGTTGTGACGATGAAACAACTAGAACTAGAAGCTGAAGTATGTTGTTGTGACGATGAATGATATCACCTCCATAATGTCATCCACAGTTAGATTTGTCCGTAGTTTCAGTGTTGTGTCCTCCTCTACCCAGCCAGAACGCCACCCTCGGCCCGAAGGCGGATCTGAGCGGCTGGCAAGCGGCACCAGTCTGGGGCAGAATAACCTGATGTCATGATTGTGGCCGCCCTATAGGATATGGATGACGATGATATGATGAAGATGCTGTCCCTGTGCTGCGTGTTCCTGTGTGTTAGTGTGACAGGGTAACTGTGTGATGGATGAAGTGCTTACACTAAGCGCCTTCTGTCAGTTTATGACCAACACAATTTATGCCATTTATGTGGCTTTACTTTAGGGCTATATAAAACAGTTCCAGGTTCTCATCAGAACTTTATAAAAATGTAAATGAGGGGTGCGATTTAGGGTAAATGTGTATCCTGATATAAAAGCAACTCATCATCCACAATTAACAACTTAAAAAATTTAAGATGTCTACTGAATGTATTTCTTAAAAGTAGGCACATTCCTTTGGTTTGGTGTGAAATACAGTTTTCTCTTTTTTGCGCAGAATTATTGCATATTTAATCAAACGATGATTATATTTCAAAATAAAGTTTTGTGGAAGCTATTTTAAAATTCTTGTGCTGATGAGAAACCGGGAATTATTTTATAAAAGTAAAGTAAAATTATTTTATGTGACCTTATTGTGAGATAAATATGTTTAATATTTTACACATAGCGGTACCTTCATTGAATAAATTAAATATTCGTACGTTAATATTCCAGAAGCTGTCATAATGAATGAAATGGCAACATTGCCACTGACTACAACATCAGGAGAACATTCGAAAGTAACCCAAGACTCTCTCTGACGGGAATGGAGTTAGACAGCAACGGATGAAAAATGCAGGTGGATGTAGCAGAAAAGAGTCTATGGACAATAATAATTAAGCAGCCTTTTATTCAAATATTTGAGTTGTCATGTGCCGCAAGGAATCAATGGACACTAATTGCAACTTTGCTTTTTGATTTTCTAGTATTAAATTATGTGTTTGTTTTGCGCATTGGAGATGTTTGCATATTTAATTTTAGTTTATAATAATTGGATGGGATACTCGACACCCGTTCTCTTTTTAAGCAGATTACATTTGTTATCTTCCTAAATAATATATTACTACATTATTTATTGTTTTGAACTTCCAAATTCCAGTTAATCCCAATAAATTGATGAACGTGTATCAAGTATTGTTCTTTTTAACATTACAGTGACAATGCATGACGGTAACTATTGAAATGTTCAAGTTATAAGACCAATACACATAAGTGTATGTGTATAATTTGGTCTTATTACTTTAAATAAGATACATATCCCTGTTCTTGAAGCGAGGTCAGTATTGCTTGAGTTTGCACCGAATCGAAAGCCTTCTCGTAGTCGACGAATGCGCTGCAGAGCGGGATATTATTCCTTCAGTTGGTTTACGACGTGGATGTGGTCTGTCATTGAGTACCTGCTTTTGAATCCTGTTTGCTCTCCTGGTTGGTTTTCTTTGAAAGTCTTCTCTAGTTTATTTGTAGTATTTTTGTGAGTAATATGTAGATGTTTGATAACAAACATATTGGTCTGTAGTTCTTTAATTCTTTCTTATTTAACTTCTTGAAGATTATCTCCATGTTTGCGTTCTTCCATGCGATGGGTATTCGTCTTTCTGATAAGTATTTATTATATAGCTTAGCTAGTGTCTTCGAGATGGTATTTTCTCATGCTTTAAATGTTTCAACGTTTACACAGTAGTTGCCTGACGCCTTCCAATTCTTCATATCTCTTACGACTGTTTCCACCTCCCATGGTGTTATCTCTGGTACCTCCTTCACAGCGTTGTGAATTATGGTTTATGTTCACTGTCGTATAGCTCAGTGTAGAATTCCTCTATTCGCTCTATTATCATAACTTGGTCTTGTATGTCTCTACCATGCGTGTTGAGAAGTGTACTCAGTCTGTCTCAGCGTAGGGCCTGTGTTCTTCTGGCTTTCTTCAGGCTCGTTGGTGTCGTAATCGTTTCTCTCATGATCTCTTGTTTGTACATCCTGATGTCCTCCTTTGATTTATTGTTGATGGACTTGCATATTTCTGCATACTTCATTTGGTTTTTTACGGTCACACACACACATAGTAAAACATATTGAATCTATCCAATTGTACTTCCTTGAGGTTCCCCGAAAAAAAACCTTGACCGAGGCTCTCCACAATCCTTCAACATCACCAACCTTGGTATTACAAAAATCCACCTTCACGCTCTCCAGAAACCTCCAATTGACCCCCCCCCCGAGGAACCTCCATAATCGTCCAATTGCACCCTCCCTTGAACGTGAGTAGAGCAGCGAAGATCTAGGCGGCCCGTGCCTGGCTTCACCTAAATAGCAAGTTAACTACAATATTTTTTTCGGAATAAACAAATAAGGATTCAATATTTTGAGCCTATCTTTCCAAATAAATATGGAATTGTTGAGTCGTGCACGAAATGTAATGTTAATCAGACTTAGGGTGTGTCTGTGTGTGTGTGTGTGCGCGCGCGCGCGCGTGCGTGCGTGCGTGTGTGTGTGTGCGTGCGTGTGTGTATGTATCAGTGGCGTGGTATATTGACGCGGGGGCAGAGGGCGCACTGGCACCCTGGCGCCGAATCGACTGTCCACTTACGTCCACCACGCGGTTCACATCGTATAACGTACGCGATTCTGCTGTTCAGTTGTGACATTCACAGTTTAAACTTGGCTGGTATCAGTCGACCAATCAGGAACCACTTGCAGAACCAGGGTGGAGACTGTCATAGCTATTAACGACTGTTTTGATGACACCGTGGGGCTACTTGAGAGGTGTCCGAGAATCTGAATGAATCATCAAAAATCAGGAGGAATGCGGACAACTGTTCCACGACGTCGTAGTGTGCCGCCAAAGTGTGCCGCCACAGGGTGTGTGTGTGTAGATTACTTTTTATAAGTATAATAGTTTTTATTAAAAAAATTATATATAAAATTCAACTGCGTGTAATCCCATATTTTACATCAACATTATCGTTTAGGAATCATTGTAAATTTTGATATTAATTTCAACATATGTACATTTCAAAATTATTAACACAGCAAAAGGAACAACCAAACTACGTTCTTTTCAAAATTACTTGTTTATATCGTCGTCGATTTTTGTCCGCCATGCATACCACCATCGACAATATTTTATTTTATTATAATCTTCGCTTTAATTTGACATATGATTTTTTTGTAATACTATTTCCATAGTAGATTAAATTGTTACACGGATTCCACGCTGGTGCCCACTTGTACAGTGTGTACGGGCAATGAAGGTGAAGGAAAATAAATAGAGAGACACCTAATTAAATTAGCCGATGAACACTTTAATAATTGAATTTAGTTGGGTGTACAATCGCAGGACTTAAATCAAACAGTTCACCATTTCCCTTCGTGACGATAGACGGACGTACAACTATTGTCGTCGGAACTGCGACATCCATAGGCTTCATGCGTGTCTCACTTTTCCACTGGCGTCTGAACGTGGTGACAATGGGGACTGGCCGTGGGCGGTGCTGTTGAAGATTGTATTTTATTGATGTCACATTCACCAGGCGAACGGAAGTTGTCGCAGCCGTGGAACAACACAATCACACATTAGCGGTTGGATGTATATACCTTGACCCGGAATCAGCCTAGTTTGTTATTATTAACATTATTGTTCTCTTGACTGTTTTGTTTTCTTCTGGAGTTTGGGACATTTTCGACAGTTCTGAATATCAAAGAACTCTGAGGCTAATCCAGTCGGTGCTCGTCATACAAAGATAACTGCCGGTAGACGTGTTTATGACCTAAACGTTTTGTTTGCTTTTCTGGGAGAACATTTAAAATGACTAACACTGTTGGATAAAGTTTTATTTCATTGTTGTCACGACAGAAAACATGAGATGCCTGTTACTGGTGCCCTCTGTTATAATTCTTATTTAGTCCAATTGGATGGCAATTTCAATCCGGATGAATGGTGAAAACACTGATTATTATTGAGTTTAAAAGCGATCAAAATAACTTGTTTGCGTTAGTGCAAATAGGTTGCTGACATCCGATTTGATTGGTTAGAAATAGAACACCCCATTATTGGTGTTGTTCTGACTTTTGTACCGTACGTAGCGACGCCGCTTACACGCGTTTTCTTTTTACGTAGACATTATTTTTACAACTAAAATGGAAATTCAGATAGGATGAGAAGACACCAAAACGCACAGACGACAGATAATATATCATAAATATGTTTTGAGTATTTAAGCCAACACAGTAATTTGCCACGTAAACAACTGCTGTTTTTAGTCAAAACGATTTTTACCACATTGATATTGGTGGCATATTGACATTATTAATTAGGACATTTCAGTAATAGCCCGACCTTCATCTTCTACAGTGTTAATGAAGGTAATTGGTGTCATATGTAATTATAGATCCGTATACATTGTTTGACAAAGTGTCATTTTTGGTCGAATCTTGCACTAAAGGTCCCACAATGGGATTTTCATGATTTTGTATCTTCAGACTATGGAGAATCAGAATCCGAATGGTGACAAGCTGTTACCCTTGGGCGTTTTGCAGAAATGGCTGGTTTCTATGGCAACCCTATCTCACTTGTGGACATAGATGAGAAACACGAATATATGCATATATTAGCAACTATGACAGATAATATATTCACTAATGTGTCCATTTCTATGTTTTTCGATGTGATGAATCCATTGGACACGCTCTGTTGATGATCTAAGGTCAAGTTCATACATAAATGTCAAGGTCACACCAAACATATACACCTGTTTCATGACAAAGTTATGACACGAAGCTTAATATGCCAGAATGTATATATACAAAACACACACACACACACACACACACACACACACACACACACACACACACACACACACACACACACACACACACACACACACACACACACACACACACACACACACACACACACACACACACACACACACACACACACACACACACACACACAGACACACACACACACATACATACACACACACACACACACAAACACACACACATATATATATAGCAAAACTATATTTAAAATATAATATCATAACAAAACCAAAGTGACCGACTATTCTTCGAAACAGTGAATGCTGCAATCGATCGGGCGTTAACTACGTGTAATACTATTAGTGCGTGTTGAATGTATTATAAATTATGTGAATTGATAAACTGTCAATTGTATTTACTTATTTAACTCTAACAATTCGCACACACATTCCGTTGTTCATTCCCACGTTTTTAGTTTACAAGTCCACCATCATTGCTAACGTGCGCAGTCAGTACACTGTGGACGCAGTACGTGTAAGGTATCGTAGAATGTGATCGACATGAAGCCATCTGATCCAGACACCATGCTAACAGCTAAGGCTGGTGAAGTCAGTCGGACAACACATTGAGGTGTTCACCTATGACCAGCAACTTTACAAAGTTGCAGTGAACATTACATGGGCATACCCAGAACGATTCAACAATTTCATTTTACGCTTGGGGGTCATGCACTTCATAACGCACTTTATTGGACGTATCGGAGCCCTGATCGCAGACACTGGGCTGTCTAATGTCACGGAATGTTCTTTTTGAGGGGTTGCCCACATGCTGACAAGCAAACGGTTTTCATAGAACGTTCGAGCACCGAGAATGGTGATGGAGGGACTTCTTCATAGCAAGTTGATGAGCCAAATAGCTTAATGTATGAGTTAGAAAACATAGCTAACCAAAGCAGAACCACGAACCTCTGGGTATCTACCTGCTGATCAAACCTGTTCTACTAATAATGCGGTTTTGTCGAACTTCATCTACGCACTTTATTGGACGTATCACTGGGCTGTCTAATGTAGCTGAGAAGGAAGCAGACTGGGCACTTCATCTACGCACTTTATTGGACGTATCACTGGGCTGTCTAATGTAGCTGAGAAGGAAGCAGACTGGGCACTTCATCTGCTTGCTGTGGAGTATATGATGTCCTACTTCTTTGCTGCTCGTCACCCAAATTATGCTCAATATGGCCGTTTTTATCTGCGCTCAGTTGCGGCGATGCCAACAGACGTCCTCGTAAGGTTCACGAATGGAAATCATGTTACCCGGCACACTCCAGGAATATGGAATGGCATGTGGACGGACATGATGATCGAAACAACTTTCATGTGGTATGGAAAGGGACCCACTGGTATAATTGGTATTATGCTGAAACCAAACACTATGCAGATGTGGGCCCTCAGTCTTCACACATGCAGATCTACTTGATCCACTTGATCCATCCACTCACCCAAATGACAACATCATCCACATTGTGAGTGGCAGAATAGCCACTGAACCTGCGGTGGATGTACATGAAGCTGTGTCAATAGGTCAGCAGATGATGAACCATTATGAAAGCAGTGCATACCTGGCAGCCACGGAACAACACATAAAAGTAGGCTCCACAAAGATACAAAACACCAATCTGATTTATTCGCAGCCACGAAACAACACATAAAAGTAGGCTCCACAAAGATACAAAACACCAATCTGATTTATTCGCAGCCACGAAACAACACATAAAAGTAGGCTCCACAAAGATACAAAACACCAATCTGATTTATTCGCAGCCACGAAACAACACATAAAAGTAGGCTCCACAAAGATACACAACACCAATCTGATTTATTCGCAGCCACGAAACAACACATAAAAGTAGGCTCCACAAAGATACAAAACACCAATCTGATTTATTCGCAGCCACGAAACAACACATAAAAGTAGGCTCCACAAAGATACAAAAACACCAATCTGATTTATTCGCAGCCACGAAACAACACATAAAAGTAGGTCCACAAAGATACAAAACACCAATCTGATTTATTCGCAGCCACGAAACAACAATACATAAAAGTAGGCTCCACAAAGATACACACAACACCAATCTGATTTATCTGCAGCCACGTGAAAACAACACATAAAAGTAGGTCTCCACAAAGATACAAACACCAATCTGATTTATTCGCAGCCAAAACAACACATAAAAGTAGGCTCCACAAAGATACAAAACACCAATCTGATTTATTCGCAGCCACGAAACAACACATAAAAGTAGGCTCCACAAAGATACAAAACACCAATCTGATTTATTCGCAGCCACGAAACAACACATAAAAGTAGGCTCCACAAAGATACAAAACACCAATCTGATTTATTCGCAGCCACGAAACAACACATAAAAGTAGGCTCCACAAAGATACACAACACCAATCTGATTTATTCGCAGCCACGAAACAACACATAAAAGTAGGCTCCACAAAGATACAAAACACCAATCTGATTTATTCGCAGCCACGAAACAACACATAAAAGTAGGCTCCACAAAGATACAAAACAACAATCTGATTTATTCGCAGCCACGAAACAACACATAAAAGTAGGCTCCACAAAGATACACAACAACAATCTGATTTATTCGCGCATCATTGGTCTGCACGCTTCTGGCAGAGACATGGACATGGAGAAGGTTCTGAAGTACGTGTTGACCCGATGTCTACTTCAATTTTCACCAACACAGGTGAAATGAGATTAGCAACAAACAAGTCAACACTAAAAAGAAGCTCAAAATTGACGTGCCGGCAATTGATGGATCAGCCATACTGCTATTATTATTATTAGTACTAGCATTTCTATAGCGCCATATCTCCGGGACCAACCCGTTCACAGGCGCGTACACACATTATAAGACATACATGGAAACAAATGTAAAAATATATATGTATACTGTGGGTAGTTC
Organism: Paraescarpia echinospica; assembly: GCA_020002185.1. Lineage (NCBI taxonomy): Eukaryota > Metazoa > Annelida > Polychaeta > Sabellida > Siboglinidae > Paraescarpia > Paraescarpia echinospica. The sequence continues at coordinate 17,666 of JAHLWY010006356.1, read as the reverse complement.
ATTGGCCAACATAAGGTACAGTGCAACAATGTATTGACAACTTTGTTGCATATGTGGCAAGAAAGATGAAGGACTCTGATGTGTATTTGGTGTTTGACAGATACGTCGACTACAGTATCAAAGGTGTCACCCATATAGCAAGAGTGAAGGAAGCAAGCAGACACCACCAACTCTCACGCTCGATGCTACTCCCATCTCAGAAAGTTGTGTTAACTGTGACATATATAACAAAGTACACCTGAGCGATCTGATCGTTGCTACTCTACGTGAACAGGGAAAGCAGTTAAAGACGACGCGCCACACATTTGTGACAACAGGAAGTGATCCGGTCCCTTTAGAAATCAACCACGGCATAATGATTGACCGGGAAGACATGAGAAACACCCAGAAAGAGGCTGATATGATCACCATCCACCAGCTGATGTTCATTGTGGAAGCTGATGCAATGAACTGTAATATCAATGTCATTTTGGATGATACTGACGTGTTCGTACTGTTAATCCACTCCTACCAACAAGGAAACCTCACCTGCCCTGTAACGATGGAAGTCACATCTACAGACAGGAAATACATTGACTTCCAAGCAAGTGCGCACATGCAAGGAAACATTGCTGCTGCTGGTACTACCACTACATTGCTGGTACTACCACTACATTGCTGGTACTACCACTACATTGCTGCTACTACCACTACATTGCTGCTACTACCACTACATTGCTGGTACTACCACTACATTGCTGGTACTACCACTACATTGCTGGTACTACCACTACATTGCTGGTACTACCACTACATTGCTGCTACTACCACTACATTGCTGGTACTACCACTACATTGCTGGTACTACCACTATAGTGCTGCTACTACCACTACATTGCTGCTACTACCACTACATTGCTGGTACTACCACTACATTGCTGCTACTACCACTACATTGCTGCTACTACCACTACATTGCTGCTACTACCACTACATTGCTGGTACTACCACTACATTGCTGCTACTACCACTACATTGCTGGTACTACCACTACATTGCTGCTACTACCACTACATTGCTGGTACTACCACTACATTGCTGCTACTACCACTACATTGCTGGTACTACCACTACATTGCTGCTACTACCACTACATTGCTACTACCACTACATTGCTGCTACTACCACTACATTGCTGCTACTACCACTACATTGCTGCTACTACCACTACATTGCTGCTACTACCACTACATTGCTGCTACTACCACTACATTGCTGGTACTACCACTACATTGCTGCTACTACCACTACATTGCTGGTACTACCACTACATTGCTGCTACTACCACTACATTGCTGGTACTACCACTACATTGCTGCTACTACCACTACATTGCTGCTACTACCACTACATTGCTGCTACTACCACTACATTGCTGCTACTACCACTACATTGCTGCTACTACCACTACATTGCTGCTACTACCACTACATTGCTGGTACTACATCTACATTGCTGCTACTACCACTACATTGCTGCTACTACCACTACATTGCTGGTATTACCACTAAATTGCTGCTACTACCACTACATTGCTGGTATTACCACTAAATTGCTGCTACTACCACTACATTGCTACTACCACTACATTGCTGCTACTACCACTACATTGCTGCTACTACCACTACATTGCTGCTACTACCACTACATTGCTGCTACTACCACTACATTGCTGCTACTATCACTACATTGCTGGTACTACCTCTACATTGCTGCTACTACCACTACATTGCTGGTACTACCACTACATTGCTGGTACTACCACTACATTGCTACTACCACTACATTGCTGCTACTACCTCTACATTGCTGCTACTACCACTACATTGCTGGTACTACCACTACATTGTTGCTACTACCACTACATTGCTACTACCACTACATTGCTGCTACTACCACTACATTGCTGGTACTACCACTACATTGCTGCTACTACCTCTACATTGCTGCTACTACCACTACATTGCTGCTACTACCACTACATTGCTGGTACTACCACTACATTGCTACTACCACTACATTGCTACTACCACTACATTGCTGCTACTACCACTACATTGCTACTACCACTACAATGCTGCTACTACCACTACATTGCTGCTGCTACTACCACTACATTGCTGCTACTACCGCTACTAGGCTAAAACAGTGAAAGTCCTTCAATCAGGCTATCAACTTTCGGAACTGTGCAAGCCTACAGCTCAAATTGCAGATGTAGTCGAACAATCTACAACATTCATAGCTGCTTGCCATGGATATGCTGACGCCACAACTCTGACAGATGTGCGCTACAAGATGTGGACATTAAAAACTGCAAGGGCAAATATTGTCTCGGCTCCAAAGCTGATGTATCTGCCTCCCACCAATGAGACCTTTCGACTAAATGTGATGAGAGCTCACTTGCAAAACCTGCGTCTGGAAACCCAGGCTACTCAACCTCACGTAGATCCTCTCCAATGTGGATGGACAGCAGATGCAGTAAACGCAACTCTGCGATCAGTGATGCTACCAAGCGTCGTGGCAGCCGCTCCAGAAGACATTTTGACACTCATCAAGTGTACTTGCAACAACTGTAGGTCATCTAGATGCTCGTGTTCGTCGGCAATGTTGTCATGTTCACTGTGCGGTCACTGTGAAGGTGGACTGGACTGCTGCAATGAACACACAATGGTAGTACAATGTGCATCTGACGAGGAAGATGAAAATGCAGAATCATATACCAAAAGATAAGTTGACAAAACGAATTATAACATTCCACAATATCGCAAGGTATATATTAGCATTGTTTTGGCATGACCTTGGCATTTATGTATGACCTTGGCCTATGATCATAAACATAACATGTCCAACGGATTCCACAGGTCGAATAACATAAATATACAGTCATAGCTGTTCATGTATGCGTATATTCGTTTCCTCGTTGATGCCAAGTTGTGAGATAGCCTGCCACTTTCGTTTTGCTATAATATAATGTTAATATATTTTGCTGTGTGCGTACGTGCATGAGTGCGTGCGTGCGTGCGTCCGTATGTTTGAATGTGTTTTGTGTGTACGCACTTTGGCATATTATGCTTCGTTTCATAATATTTCATGAAACTGGTATATATTTTTGGTGTGACCTTCACATTTACGTATGACCTTGAACAAAAACCATTAATACAGCGTGTCCAATGGATTCATCACATCAAAAACATAGAAATGGACACATTAGTGAATATAACCTCTGTCGTAATTGCTAATATATGCATATATTCGTGTTTCTCGTTTATGCCCAAAAGTGAGATAGGGTTGTCATAGAAACCAGCCATTTCTTCAAAACGCCCAAGGACAACAGCTTGCCACCCTTCGGTTTCTGACTCTCCATAGTCTGACGATACAAAATCAAAAAAAAACCATTGTGGGACTTTTAGTGCAAGGTTACCTCCAACTTCCTCTGGACTATATGAGAAATGCGTGAACGTAGGTAAAACAAAAAATAGCCAGAAATTAAATCTCCAGCATTCGAATTTGATCACATAATACACATAATGTAATATCGCATAAAGAATGGAACAAAACAATCTATACGACAATTATAATATTACTGCTACATCTATAACCAATATACAGTTGCACGTTTGCTGTGGGTACAAATATATCAGAATACATGTTTCTAAATCAGCGAAAAAAAGGCCGTGGGTTGATACAGCGCGCGCCGTCACTCTGCGTAGCTGCACGTGCGGCACAGCGGTGCTGGTTGACTGAAAATGGATCGACATTTCTAAAATGGCGTTTATTGCGTTTTGCCCAGTCTCCAAGCAGTGGCTCTCTTCCGGTTGCGAGCGCCCTCCACACGAGTATTATTGTCATGATACTTCTTAATGGAGTTGCAAATGCTTAGTTTTATTAACTCATTTTACGACGCATAGGGGCAGTTTAAAGACAGCTGCGTTTCCCAATTAATTGGATATCTTTAATTGGCAATAAAATAAACTTAAGGAGAACCAACTTGGTTGTTCTTCCTCCGCATCGCTTGCCGCCTTCGCCTCCTTCTTCTTCTCCCCGTCCTCCTTCTTCTCCCTCTCGTCCTCTTTATTCTCCGCCTAGTCCTCCTTCTTCTCCCCCGTCCTCCCTCTTATCCCCCGTCTTCCTTATTCTCCCCTGTCCTCCCTCTTCTCCCCCGTTTTCCTTCTTCTCCCCCGTCCTCCTTCTACTCCTCTGTCCTCCCTCTTCTCCCCCGTTCTCCTTCTTCTCCCCTGTCCTCCCTCTTCTCCCCCGTTCTCCTTCTTCTCCCCCGTCCTCCTTGTACTCCCCTGTCCTCCCTCTTCTCCCATGTTCTCCTTCTTCTCCCCCGTCCTCCCTCTTCTCCCCAGTCCTCCCTCTTCTCCCCCGTCCTCCTCTTCTCCCCAGTCCCCACCAGCCTCCCCGTCCTCCCTCTTCTCCCCCGTCCTCCCTCTTGCATGCCCCGTCCTCCTTGTGTTCTGCCCTGTCCTCCCTCTTCTCCCCCGTCCTCCTTCTGCTCCCCTGTCTCCCTCTCTTCTCCCCGTTCTCCCTTCTTCTCCCCCGTCCTCCTTCTCTTCTCCCTGTCCTCCTCTTCTCCCCGTTCTCTTTCTTCTCCTGATCCTCCCTCTTCTCCCCCGTCCTCCCTCTTGTCCCGTCCTCCTTATTCTCCCCTGTCCTCCTCTTCTCCCCGTCACTCCTTCTGCTCCCTGTCCTCCCTCTTCTCCCCCGTCCTCCTTCTTCTCCCCCGTCCTCCTTCTTCTCCCCCGTCCTCCCTCTTCTCCCCCGTCCTCCTTATTCTCCCCTGTCCTCCCTCTTCTCCCCCGTCCTCCCTCTTTCTCCCCAGTCCTCCCTCTTCTCCCCCGTCCTCCCTCTTTTCCCCCGTCCTCCCTCTTCTCCCCGTCCTCCCTCTTCTCCCCCGTCCTCCTTCTTCTCCCCGTCCTCCCTCTTCTCCCCGTCCTCCCTCTTCTCCCTCGTCCTCCTTCTTCTCCCCCTCGTCCTCCTTCTTCTTCCCCTCTTCCTCCTTGATCTCCCTAATCCTCCTCTTCCCCGCCTAGTCCTCCCTCTTCCCCGCCTAGTCATCCCTCTTCCCCGCCTAGTCCTCCCTCTTCCCCGCCTAGTCCTCCCTCCTTCTCCTCTTCCTGCTCCTGTTCCTCCTCCTCTGTCGCCTCCAGTCGCGCTGCCTCCGGTTGTTCCGTGTCATCCTGTCGGTTCTCCGTCACTTGCGCCCACGGGTGTCTGTTTCACAAACACAACAACTGTAGCCGCCCACACTGAACAGGCGTTGTCACTGTGTCTTTGTTAGGGCAGACAACCTTCTCCGTCGACTGTGTGTGTGTGTGTGTGTGTGTGTGTGCGTGTGTGTGTGTGTGTGTGTGTGTGTGCGCGTGTGCGTGTGTGTGTGTGTGTGCGTGTGTGTGTGTGTGTTGCATGTACTAGCAAAAATGCCCGTCACCTGACGAGATACCTTGTTAGATGACAGTCGTTATAGTAATATTTACCAATCGTTAGTGAACAGCGTCATTATATATACACTATTACGTGCTAGCATATGCACGTTGATTGTTCAAAATGACGAAGGTTGGATGTAAAGTTCTCCTCAGACAGATATAGTACTGCATATCTGTCAACATAGTTATATTTTTAGCGATTTTATTATCACTAGAATTATATAAAACGCATGATCTTTTAGGTATAAAGTTCAGCAAATGTGTTATAATAAAATATATAATACTTGTATGAATTACAAAGAGGTAAACTTAATTTGTAGCCCCAGCAGGACAATTTCCAACCAAGTTGCCTCCGTCCGAATATCTACTTCGCAAAGTTACGCTATTTGAAGAATGAGACCATAACCAATATGTTACTGAAAATGTGGCTGGTAGCTTCGTTTCCAAAAGGGGGTTCGTAAAAACTGTGTCTTCAAGAAACCCCTGGACACCTCGTGGCTAAGGCTCTGACTCGGAACTCACTTCTCTGGATCGGCACTAGGGCTTTCTATCCGCCATGCTGCCGCCCCCCCCCCCACACACACACAAACAAGTAGTCATACGCGATACGGAATGAGGAAAACCAGTTGTCGGAATCCCCGCGGTTATACGTTGGTCTAAATATTGCTCTGCCAAATACCCAGCTCAAGCACATATCAAAAGAAGTCATGCGTGACATGTTCAGTCATAGCGCGACAAGAGGCATGGGGCCTACCCATGTCATAAAAGACCAGGTCACGTTAGCTGTCCTTAATGACCACACACTCAGCATTTGTTAACAGTCCGGGTTGAAAGTGTGAGGATGTTGGGACGACAGATCGGTCTTCCCTATCGGAATTGGGACATTCTAATAAACACAGGCAGACAGTGGACCTGCCGTGTACGTTGTTTTGTGACTTGGAACGGGAGACAATCATTGGTATGTGTTTGTTTTGCTTTTAAATTTGTTTCCTTTTTTTGTAGCTATTCGGCTGGCTCGGTTGGCTCGGCTGTACATCGGAAGACGGAGGGGAGGGAACGGGTACTGTTGGGCTTTTTCGCCGCCGCGTCGCCGTAATTTCTACTTATTGTAACATGAACGAGGGCAGGGAGGCACGTTTCCAACGGTTTAGGGGGGCACGGGAACGTGGGCCCATTCAAAAATGTTTACGGGCACACAATGTGATGTTTTCCCTCATGGTGTCGATGTCGTCTATTTTTTGTAATGTCTCGAATCGATTTCGCAGTTCGAACAAAAATACTACATTAGTAAGATGCGTCACTCACATCATATTCCATTAATTTTTTGAAATTACGACGCCAGTGGCTCCCCATATGGTTGGGCGCACATAGTCGGTGATATACATACAAACTCATTGCGTTTTACGCGTTTTCCGTGATTTTCAGCGCTCTTGATATGTTTGTTTATATTTCAAAAGTAAAATATATGTCATATGAGCAATATGTGTCTGATGCAACGTTTCTACAAGTTGATATTTTATTCAGCAGAGGGTAGATTCTGCTGGACCCATCTGAACATCCCCCGTGACCAAATTCAGGTCTAGCGAAGAACAGTGCAGACCAGTTTTCGTCATGTTCCCATAACTTGCTCATTATTTATGAGCATGGGACATTTAGATAGTATAGATAGTGTATTGTAAGACAGTATATTTGGCCAAGATTTTCAAAGAAAAGTGTCATCCAGGCAACGGAATGTATGACAAAGTGTGCAATTTAAAAGTATTTATAAAGCTTTTTAAGTTTGATAATTGTATGTGTTTGCTGGTGTATCTGTACGTGTTCATGTGTTTGCTGGTGTATCTGTATGTGTTCATGTGTTTGCTGGTGTATCTGTACGTGTTCATGTGTTTGCTGGTGTATCTGTATGTGTTCATGTGTTTGCTGGTGTATCTGTACGTGTTCAGGTGTTTGCTAGTGTATCTGTTCGTGTTCATGTGTTTGCTAGTGTATATGCACGTGTTCAGGTGTTTGGTAGTGTATATGTACGTGTTCAGGTGTTTGCTAGTGTATATGTACGTGTTCATGTTGAACAGTCGTAAGGACAGCAAGATTGTTGGGTTTTTTGTACATGTGCATTAATTTGGGTGTTCACGGTGAATTTTATTACTGGTATAAGAAAGTATTCAGCAGACATAATCATATGGAGTTTGTGTGACATGTATTTAATGTGAACAAAGACTACTTCCTTGTGTTGTGTACCTGTTGTATTATTTTGTTATCAGTAAACAATAAGATAAGTTGATTCAGCCAGCATTACATTTGTTTGTCAGCATCTCATTAACAATGACATTTTCAAGCAATTGATATGGAGTTCAATATCATAAGTGTGCTCGATTTGGCGTACAAATGGACCCTCAGTCTCTTCACATCTCTCTGGAGCTTCTTATTGCATGGCACGGCATCAACAGGTCAGTTCTCCTGTGGTGTTGCTGTAAACATGTAATTTTTAATTAACCTGCATCAAACAATGAACCAGGCAAATTCGATATACTATACATTTGCAGTAAAACAAATCACTGTATTAAATGCCACATTACCCGGATAGTGATAGTGGATAGTGATATAAATTCGTAAAGTTTTAAAATATATCTGGAGGCATCCTGCTTAATGTAAAGGCTATTCCAAAAAAATAGAGAATCCCCAGGATGTCACTTAAACAATTGTTCTAAAGGGGATTCTCGTGAGAAAATAAAATATGTAGTAGGCAGATAAAGTCGCCAAAATCATATGTCTAGATGGGTATACATGCAGTATACAAAGGAATATAGTGGTTAACGGGGTAAATCTGTATGCCATTATCTAGAGGGGTCTATAGACACTATATCAGTGAACAGTGGATGTTCTACGTTCTATCTTCTGCTGTAGAGAGGCGGCGAATTTGTCTCTATTTTTCTGGAATAGCTATAACGGGAGCTGCGTCAATGTATCACCACTAAGTCATACATGCATAATAAATATTAATAATATAATTTAATAAATTGCAAATCGACAAAAAATTGAATAGTCCATCTTGACCAATTAACATTTCCACAACAAATTCACAAATACCTATACATGACACACCAAAATGCAATAATGATATATTACTACAGGCATATTAAGTATAATCTGACCACCACCACCATCATGCCAAAGAATACTAAAACACATTTACCTAGTACCAATGGTACCTGTAGTAATCAATAACAAATACGACATTTACTAAAAGATAATTAGTATATATCAGCCATTATAAATAGTTACCCGATATGATAGATCTACACTATTATAAATTAGAAATTAAATCTTGCATTTTGCAATGTAGATTTGTTTATACAATGCGTATCTGAATGATCTTGTTCAGAAATCCACTTACAATAATCATCATTGTCATCGGCCTTCTGTTTCTTGGTTGGTCCGACATCTCTTGGTTTCGGTGCTCGTCGTTTGCCATTTAGGAGGGTGAGGCTGACTATTCCTGGAACCGCAGTCCAGATCGATTTGTTCCTGGAGGCCGCATTCATAAATTGGCCATCCTCAAAGTGGGTTGAACACAATCGACAGTTGTTATGTAAATACTCAGACTTCTAGTCATCCAAGTCTTAACGACGGCAATTTATCACCCATCGTTAGCACATGTTAAATGATATCAATAAAATAATACAATTATTGTACATCTTGACGGTTGAACACCTTTTTATTTTTCGATGTGAGATACCATATCAGAGGATTCTATGTTTCTATGATTCGTAATAATTTAAAATTGATAAATTGGTCAGTAGCTCAGGACAAACATAACTTCTAACTTGAACCACTGATTTTCTCTGGAATTAGAACAATTACACGCCGAACAAAAATGCGCAGACTTTCCCATGGCTGGTTTTGCCGTTCGCGCCCAACCGCGCGAGGGAGGCACTAGCGATACATTTCACCCAATATCAACGAGTGGCGCGTCTTGTTGTACGTAGTCTTTGGTTCGAATTGGAATTCGATCCTGTTTGTTCCTATCTAAACGGTGGGTTTAGATTAAGAGTTTCAGTATTTATTTTGTTAATTGTGTTGGGTGTTAAAGACAACGACAACACCAGCCAGCAGCGACAACACCAGCCAGCAGCGACAACACCAGCCAGCAGCGACAACACCAGCCAGCAGCGACAACACCAGCCAGCAGCGACAACACCAGCCAGCAGCGTGTGGTACAACTCAAGATATGTACATTACATACAATAACCATATACATATTTAGAGCAGAGTTTCAACAAATTAACAATCATCAACCGGGGAATATATCTAGATGTTAATACGCCAACTTCGAGGCAATGTAAGTGCATCACTTCACTGGCGCCAAAGAACACGCGACTCTTTCAAAGTTCATTCGCGTCGGTGAACCATTGGTTTCCGGTCTACCAATTGGCAATTTATTAAAACACAAGGGTAGCAATTTGTAGTTATTTTTAATATTTCAGTACAACATTGACTAGTCAGCCGGTATCCACGTGGCGCCGATGTGGAATTTTGTTCGACACTTATGGTATTGAATAAATTTATTCGCTCGTGTTACTGAAATTTAACTTTACGTCCTTTTTGTATTCAGAGAAAGGTTTCGTCGTTGACATCCGCGAGAGAGAAATCACAGCGTCAGGACCAGGTCTCAAACGTGTCCTAGTCAACAAATATACACCATTTAAGGTCTGCATTGCGGGTCAGAGCACTGCAGGTGTGTCGGTGTCGCGCTTACATTTATCCGGGCGTTAAATAATATCCGGGTGACGTTTCTGCGCGTGCACGTATCTAGGTGAATATACTTAGCAACAGCTACGACTGTCGCGCTTTCATTTATCCGGACGTTATGTATGTTTATATATGTTTATATATGTCTGTATATATACATAAATTATAAAATGTTTGCTTCCCACAGACATAAACAATTATCTCTTGTAAAACAGGTTCCTCTCCACGCACGCGTGACGTGACTTACTGTTATACTTGGTCAAAAATTTGAAACAGCAAATTATAATTATGTACTCTAACTATAACGCTCGTGTTACGACAACAAACGAAACATATTTAACTACTGGGTATTATTTATCACTACCTGATCTATTGGTGCCAAATATTATGCCTTACACATGCACATAAACACCACTCGTATAAAATTTAACGCCCGGATAAATGTAAGCGCGACATCGGTAACTATCACCTGTAAGTAGAGTATTTTACTCGTTTTCTGGCACAACGCTAGTACCGTCATTTCTGAATTTTCGCGGGAACCGAAACGAAACTTTGTTATCTACCATGTGTTAAGCTAATAGAATATGTAGTTTATACCAAAACGCGTCACATACCTGTTAATGATCTCAACCCCAACAACATGGGCACATCGCACGTTGGCATGAAACAGTTCATTTAGTGACATTAATTATCTAGGTTAGCACATCCAGTGTTGGTCAGTGGTCCAATAACATTGTTTTTTCTCAGTTAGATTTACTTCATTTGCAAATCCGTATAACTGGTAATGTCTGTGATGCGCCCGTGTCATCCTAATCAATATTATAAAACATTGGACATTACAGAAGCACAACACTGTTATTTTCACCCGTCTGAATAAAAGTAGTTCCAACAGCTAACCTTGCTGAAGTCTCTTGTTACACAAATACGCATGTTTTACCGTTATACGTCACCAGTTCCCACGATAAATAAACAACGAAGTGTATGTTGTTTATTTGCAGCGCCATCTGGCAGTCGAGTGGAGCACAACATCGTCGTCAAACACGATGGCTCGTACTTGGTGAAATACATCCCTGAGGATGTCGGTAGGTTTTATAATTTCGTGACAGTTTGTCATTAGCTGTCTTGAACATAAAACCAGCTTTCCGGGCATTCCTTGTACACAGATCTCGTAGCATATATTAATATGCTAACATAGAAATATGATATGTCTGTCAATCTCTTCCCAGGCGCCTGGATCCACTGGCCTCTTTCTGTATGAATTCCTTGTATACAGATCTCGTAGCATATATTACTACGCTAACATATAAATATTATCTGTCTGTCAATCTCCTCCTAGGCGCCGACATCTACTGGCCTCTTTCTGTATTAATTCCTTGTACACATATCTCGTAGCATGTATTAATACGCTAACATATATTATCTATATGTCAATATCCTCCCAGGTGCCAACATCCACTGGTCTCTTTCTGTATTAATTCGCTTCCCTGATCACTGGTCTTAAATCTTTTTGCATTACAAAGTTATTTTGATCAAGAACAGTGCTACCGGATTCAGTGGGATTCGTATTGATTTGGAAGGACAGTTACCTGCGCGAATCCTATGTTAACTCATCGACACTTGACAGCAGTTCAAATACTATAGCAGGAAGATTGTAGTCGGTGTCTCTGTTTATTGCTGGTCACCTCTCTCGAATACCAATGGCTTCGCTTGTCTTTCTTCGCAAACAGATTGGTATAGCTATGTCGATGGCACATTCGTTCATGTCCACGAATATCGCACAGCAGGTTTCACTGCACATCGTAACAGCATAAAAATCAACATCTAATGCACTTTCTTAACCGGAACGGGCAGGCAACTATCATTCATAGACTCTTGTGTACATGTGAATGCCGACGGTAGCACATGAACGACATTCTTCAGAAAACGTACACACATATACCAATGCCTGAACATTAATTCCAATCACCTGCTGCAACATAAACAATCAGTGGTCGGACCCTTGATGAGCAGAGGAGACCAACTTACACCAGCTACAACATAAACAATCAGTGGTCAGACCCTTGATGAGCAGAGGAGACCAACTTACACCAGCTACAACATAAACAATCAATGGTTAGAACCTTGATGAGCAGAGGAGACCAACTTACACCAGCTACAACATAAACAATCAGTGGTCGGACCCTTGATGAGCAGAGGAGACCAACTTACACCAGCTACAACATAAACAATCAGTGGTCAGACCCTTGATGAGCAGAGGAGACCAACTTACACCAGCTACAACATAAACAATCAGTGGTCAGACCCTTGATGAGCAGAGGAGACCAACTTACACCAGCTACACCATAAACAATCAATGGTTAAACCCTTGGTGAGCAGAGGAGACCAACTTACACCAGCTACAACATAAACAATCAGTGGTCAGACCCTTGATGAGCAGAGGAGACCAACTCACACCGCCAATGAACATAAATTGAACGAAACACCAGAACAACATCGCCAAGAAAGACACAACATGCACCAAAATAGACTCCCCCACACAGGATATCCCTCTAGCATACATGCGCAATCTATCAGAGAAACTGTCCACCATCTTCTGGGAACACGGAGTTGGGTTGGCACATACCACAAGTCCTGTGACACCATCACATCCATAGCGGTGAACCCCAAGGGCAATACCTCAAGAACAGCGGCTCGGGATAACATACAAAATAGAATGTCTGGACTGTCATCACAAGGGGCCAGACTCAAAGAACACAAGCCCTACACTGACACAGATGTAGGCGAACACCGAGTGAACAAGGGCCATAAAACCATGGCCAAAGACGTCACAGTGCTAGCGAGAGGGAACAACATTTGGCGAAGAAACATCAGAGAATCCATTAAAATTCGAAAGAGGCGACCCACGATAAACTGAGACACACTACAATCTACCGCGATAGTCTTAATAGTGCTGTCGTGTGACGATCATCAACAAGGTCACGTGACTACTGAGAGCGGTTCTTTACAACGTGGTGAGATGTCGATAGTTCCGTTAATTGAGCCAATACATGATTCAGACACATAACTGCACTAACAAGCCAATAGTTATTTTGTGTTGTTTTCTCTCTTCAGAAGTCAGTTTGAATAGCCAATTATTCACCAGTTGAGTTATGTTCACAGTGCAGTTATGTTAACGCTGTTTACTGCAGCATGCAGCACTGTGATTGGTGACTGCAGAACGTAAGTGGTCTCGGCAACGCGTTCAACGTAGTGTAGTGATGAAAATGGCTGCCATTCGTTTGTTGTTCAATGCGTGAGTGTAACCTATATTTGTATTCTATAACGTCAACGTAGACTAAGCGTCTTCAAAAAACTAACATTTTACTAACCATATAACTTTAGTTGTTGAGCTATTTCATAAATCAGCTGTTTACATAAATGCGCCTGTGTGTAGGAACGTACAACATCGAGGTGACGGTGGCGCGAGGTGCCGACAGTCGCTGCCTGCTCTCCAGTGAGGTCTACGACATCTCCGCAGTTGTTGTCAGCAATGTGAATAATTACACGGTGGGAGAGACGGCCGAAATTGAGAGTAAGTCATGTTGTTTGTTCGAAGGGTGTTTAACAAGATTAAACAACATTTTAAAAAAAGATTGCCGACCAGAGCCACACGCTCACGACGACATGCGAACACGGAAGTCTTTGACTTATCGAAAGTCCAGTAATGTTACATCTACGTATAACCTGCCCCCCCCCCCCAGATAGCTGTTAATTTTATTTTTGAACATATTCATACTGCTAGCATTAAGGGAAGTAAAAACCCCATCGCTTGTATTCATATTGTGTTACATCCAGCTGTATATTTTAATTTCCACCAAGAAAAAATTAGAATTCAATAAATTAATAATTCCACATTATACGCTGTGCAACTGGCTTTATTTGAATGTGCATATTTGGCGAAGTTTTCTGTATGCCTATATGTAACAATAAATATAATGTAATGGGTATATCATTTATTAATTATATAATATATTGTACAGTAGTAAATTGTAATTATAAACAAATTGTGATTTTTCTGAATAAATAAAATTTAGAAACATACAACATCGTTATATATAATTACCATCTTTTCATTTTTGTAGCGAATCAATAATTGCTACAAAATCTTTAAAATATTTACAATCACTGTATCATAGTATAAAATGATTAGGTTTATATTACTTCGTGAAAACATAAACAATAAATGTGTCAAGAAAATTAATGGTTCGGTGTCAGGCTTGAACCGACGTCTCCTGATTGTAAAATAAACGACACCAAACCAACGCGTCTAGCGACTGAGCTACCGAGATCACCGAAATTTAAGTGATTGATTTATGTTGTTGTGATAAATTGTACAACTCCTTCATATATCGATATTGTAGTGTTATTATGAGGTTATACAACATTACCTTCTATAGTTGGAAACAATATATGTTTGCTATGTATATTTACTGGTGTAGATTATCTCCCGTGGGTTGCAATCGATATAATTATTCTGAAAACGAGCCGAAGCTCAACGAAACATTGTTTTGAATAAAATTGGATTCATGTGGAACCGAAAGAAAACTGCTTGTTCCTCTGTGATGAATAGTGTTTGTATTACATCGGAATGTCGCACAATAAATCATTATGACGCTCGTTTCGACAGATAAGCTATCCTTGTAAACATGTTCTGAATGCATGGAATGGGTCGGCCTGATGCGAGTATTTGTTAACAGTGACGTCACGATACCACGTGATCGTTTAGCTAATTAAATTTCAATTTATCGCGGGAATCGCTACACAGACGAGTTTTAAATCGAAGTTATGCCACAAGTGTATTTTTCTGCATTTTAATGTTCTCAAATGCTACATACAGTGTTAAATTTTGTGTACACATAGAAACCGGATTTTAGCTAATGCCTTGTTTTTATTTCCTTTAAGACTATCATCAGATAATTTGTTTCAGTCATTTATTGTCCTCTGAGATAATTAATATTTTCTCACATCTAACCTATACTGTTCTTTGCCTAATGCTGCATTGTGCCTTACAGTTGTACTGCCTTCTGTAAGTTAAAAACACTATTTTTCAACATAATAACAATTCAATATCTTAAAAACTTATATTTGGTTTCCACTTAGTCTCCTAGTCTCTAATATTGTCAACCCGTGTTCTAATAGGCTACTTTCATACTAAGATCTTTCAGTTCAGGAATCAGCTTAGTTGCCTTTCGTTGTACTCTTTCTAGCTTATCTATATCCTTCTTACGATATGGCCTACATGCGATATTATATAACATAATTATATATATATATATGTATATATATATATATATATATACATATATAAATACAGAGACAGAGATACAGAGAGAGACAGATATATATAGAGAGAGATACAGATACAGAGAAGTAGAGAGAGAGGGGGGGAGAGGGAATGAGAGAGAGAGAGATAGATAGATAGAGAGAGAGAGAGAGAAAGAGAGAGAGAGAGAGAGAGAGAGAGAGAGAGAGAGAGAGAGAGAGAGAGAGAGAGAGAGAGAGAGAGAGAGAGGCAGAGCAGATGAAGGAGCGATGAGGGGAGGAGACAGACAGGACAGGAGAGAGAGAGAGAGAGGAGAGAGAGAGAGAAGAGGAGAGAGATCGAGGTGAGAGGGAGGGAGAGAGGGAGGGAGGAAGGGAGGGGGGGAAGGGGGGAAGGGGGGAAGGAGGGAGGGAAGGAGAGAGAGGGAGAGAGGCAGAGAGGGAGAGAGGGAGAGAGGGGGAGAGGGAGAGAGAGAGACAGAGAGAGGAGAGAGAGAGAGAGAGAGAGAGAAGAGAGAGAGAGAGAGAGAGATAGAGGTAGAGATGGATGTATCAGTTATTGTTGCTCAGTTACACCTGTGACAACCCTTGTTACAGTTGACACATCCGAGGCCGGCGAAGGTGAAGTAAATGTTACGATTGTTGCCGAAAGTAACGGATAAGGAATGTTAGTTCCGTGTGCCACTTCACTGGTGCAGAACGGAGTGTATCGTGTAACATTTACTACGCCCAATTCAGAATCCACGCATGCCGCCATCTCGTTCAACTGCCTCATAAGTGATTATTGGATTAATTAAAGTCATGTTCATTACATTTTATTTAATATCATAACTGACGTAGAAATGAGTCAGTCATAATAATTATTAGACGATGGTTTAGTTTATACGTGGGAATATAAATCGCCGACTTTAATTATAATCACAACACTTTCTTCAACATTAAGTTGTGATAACTTGTCTGAGGTCACCTGGCATGGTTACGTCATTCGGCACAACACTGTTTCAAATACTTCAAGCAAATCATGACGACAAAAAATATAAAAAATAGTCAGTGCTGAATATAGAGCAATTTGTTATAGTCAGTTGTAAAGAGATGAAGCCGACTCCAATACTCTAAGGTGCGTGCCTATTGTGATGCCTTTGTGGCCGACATGGTCAAGGGATCAAGCCGATTCCAATGCTCTAAGATGTGTGCCTGTTGTGGTGCCTTTGTGGCCGACATGGTCAAGGGATGAAGCCGACTCCAATGCTCTAAGGTGTGTGCCTGTTATGATGCCTTTGTGGCCGACATGGTCAAGGGATGAAGCCGACTCCAATGTTCTAAGGTGTGTACCTGTTGTGATGCCTTTGTGGCCGACATGGTCAAGGGATGAAGCCGACTCCAATGCTCTAAGGTGGGTACCTGCTGTGGTGCCTTTGTGGCCGACATGGTCAAGGGATGAAGCCGACTTCAGTGCTCTAAGGTGTGTACCTGTTGTGATGCCTTTGTGGCCGACATGGTCAAGGGATGAAGCCGACTCCAATGCTCTAAGATGTGTGCCTATTGTGATGCCTTTGTGGCAGACATGGTCAAGGGATGAAGCCGACTCCAATGCTCTAAGATGTGTGCCTATTGTGATGCTTTTGTGGCAGACATGGTCAAGGGATGAAGCCGACTCCAATGCTCTAAGGTGTGTGCCTGTTGTGATGCCTTTGTGGCCGACATGGTCAAGGGATGAAGCCGACTCCAATGCTTTAAGATGTGTGCCTGTTGTGGTGCCTTTGTGGCCGACATGGTCAAGGGATGAAGCCGACTCCAATGCTCTAAGATGTGTGCCTGTTGTGGTGCCTTTGTGACCGACATGGTCAAGGGATGAAGCCGACTCCAATGCTCTAAGATATGTGCCTGTTGTGGTGCCTTTGTGACCGACATGGTCAAGGGTTAAAGCCGACTCCAATGCTCTAAGGTGTGTACCTGTTGTGATGCCTTTGTGGTCGACATGGTGAAGGGTTAAAGCCGACTCCAATGCTCTAAGGTGTGTACCTCTTGTGATGCCTTTGTGACCGACATGGTCAAGGGATGAAGCGATTCCAATGCTCTAAGGTGTGTACCTGTTGTGATGTCTTTGTGACCGACATGGTCAAGGGATGAAGCGAATCCAATGCTCTA
>JAHLWY010006355.1:0-58579 GCA_020002185.1 Paraescarpia echinospica | reverse complement strand
ACGATGAAACAACTAGAACTAGAAGCTGAAGTGTGTTGTTGTGACGATGAAACAACTAGAACTAGAAGTTGAAGTGTGTTGTTGTGACGATGAAACAACTAGAACTAGAAGCTGACGTGTGCTGTTGCGACGATGAAACAACTAGAACTAGGAGCTGAGGTATGTTATTGTGACGATGAAACAACTAGAACTAGAAGCTGAAGTATGTTATTGTGACGATGAAACAACAAGAACTAGAAGCTGAGGTATGTTGTTGCGACGATGAAACAACTAGAACTAGAAGCTGAAGTATGTTGTTGCGACGATGAAACGACTAGAACTAGAAGCTCAAGTGTGTTGTTGCGACGATGAAACAACTAGAACTAGAAGTGGAAGTGTGTTGTTGTGACGATGAAACAACTAGAACTAGAAGCTGAAGTGTGCTGTTGCGACGATGAAACAACTAGAACTAGAAGCTGAGGTATGTTATTGTGACGATGAAACAACTAGAACTAGAAGCTGAGGTATGTTGTTGCGACGAAGAATCAACTAGAACTAGAAGCTGAAGTGTGTTGTTGCGACGATGAAACAACTAGAACTAGAAGCTGAAGTATGTTGTTGCGACGATGAAACAACTAGAACTAGAAGCTGAAGTGTGTTGTTGCGACGATGAAACAACTAGAACTAGAAGCTGAAGTATGTTGTTGTGACGATGAAACAACTAGAACTAGAAGCTGAAGTTTGTTGTTGCGACGATGAAACAACTAGAACTAGAAGCTGAAGTATGTTGTTGTGACGATGAAACAACTAGAACTAGAAGCTGAAGTGTGTTGTTGCGACGATGAAACGACTAGAACTAGAAGCTGAAGTGTGTTGTTGCGACGATGAAACAACTAGACCTAGAAGCTGAAGTGTGTTGTTGCGACGATGAAACAACTAGAACTAGAAGCTGAAGTGTGTTGTTGCGACGATGAAACAACTAGACCTAAAAGCTGAAGTGTGTTGTTGTGACGATGAAACAACTAGAACTAGAAGCTGAAGTATGTTGTTGTGACGATGAAACAATTAGAACTAGAAGCTGAAGTGTGTAGTTGTGACGATGAAACAACTAGAACTAGACGCTGAAGTGTGTTGTTGTGACCATGAAACAACTAGAACTAGAAGCTGAAGTGTGTTGTTGCGACGGAGAAACAACTAGAAGCTGAAGTATGTTGTTGTGACGATGAAACAATTAGAACTAGAAGCTGAAGTGTGTAGTTGTGACGATGAAACAACTATAACTAGAAGCTGAAGTGTGTTTTTGTGACGATGAAACAACTAGAAGCTGAAGTATGTTGTTGTGACGATGAAACAACTAGAACTAGAAGCTGAAGTGTGTTGTTGTGACGATGAAACAACTAGAACCAGACGCTGAAGTTTGTTGTTGTGACGATGAAACAACTAGAACTAGAAGCTGAAGTGTGTTGTTGCAACGGTGAAACAACTAGAACTAGAAGCTGAAGTATGCTGTTGTGACGATGAAACAACTAGAACTAGAAGCTGAAGTATGTTGTTGTGACGATGAAACAACTAGAACTAGACGCTGAAGTGTGTTGTTGTGACGATGAAACAACTAGAACTAGAAGCTGAAGTGTGTTGTTGCGACGATGAAACAACTAGAACTAGAAGCTGAAGTATGTTGTTGTGACGATGAAACAACTAGAACTAGAAGCTGAAGTGTGTTGTTGCGACGATGAAACGACTAGAACTAGAAGCTGAAGTGTGTTGTTGCGACGATGAAACAACTAGACCTAGAAGCTGAAGTGTGTTGTTGCGACGATGAAACAACTAGAACTAGAAGCTGAAGTGTGTTGTTGCGACGATGAAACAACTAGACCTAAAAGCTGAAGTGTGTTGTTGTGACGATGAAACAACTAGAACTAGAAGCTGAAGTATGTTGTTGTGACGATGAAACAACTAGAACTAGAAGCTGAAGTGTGTAGTTGTGACGATGAAACAACTAGAACTAGACGCTGAAGTGTGTTGTTGTGACCATGAAACAACTAGAACTAGAAGCTGAAGTGTGTTGTTGCGACGGTGAAACAACTAGAAGCTGAAGTATGTTGTTGTGACGATAAACAATTAGAACTAGAAGCTGAAGTGTGTAGTTGTGACGATGAAACAACTATAACTAGAAGCTGAAGTGTGTTGTTGTGACGATGAAACAACTAGAAGCTGAAGTATGTTGTTGTGACGATGAAACAACTAGAACTAGAAGCTGAAGTGTGTTGTTGTGACGATGAAACAACTAGAACCAGACGCTGAAGTGTGTTGTTGTGACGATGAAACAACTAGAACTAGAAGCTGAAGTATGTTATTGTGACGATGAAACAACTAGAACTAGAAGCTGAAGTATGTTGTTGTGACGATGAAACAATTAGACCTAGAAGCTGAAATGTGTGGTTGCGACGATGAAACAACTAGAACTAGAAGCTGAAGTATGTTATTGTGACGATGAAACAACTAGACCTAGAAGCTGAAGTGTGTTGTTGCGACGATGAAACAACTAGAACTAGAAGCTGAAGTATGTTGTTGCGACGATGAAACAACTATAACTAGAAGCTGAAGTGTGTTGTTGCGACGATGAAACAACTAGAACTAGAAGCTGAAGTGTGTTGTTGCGACGATGAAACAACTAGAACTAGAAGCTGAAGTGTGTTGTTGTGACGATGAAACAACTAGAACTAGAAGTTGAAGTGTGTTGTTGTGACGATGAAACAACTAGAACTAGAAGCTGACGTGTGCTGTTGCGACGATGAAACAACTAGAACTAGGAGCTGAGGTATGTTATTGTGACGATGAAACAACTAGAACTAGAAGCTGAAGTATGTTATTGTGACGATGAAACAACAAGAACTAGAAGCTGAGGTATGTTGTTGCGACGATGAAACAACTAGAACTAGAAGCTGAAGTATGTTGTTGCGACGATGAAACGACTAGAACTAGAAGCTCAAGTGTGTTGTTGCGACGATGAAACAACTAGAACTAGAAGTGGAAGTGTGTTGTTGTGACGATGAAACAACTAGAACTAGAAGCTGAAGTGTGCTGTTGCGACGATGAAACAACTAGAACTAGAAGCTGAGGTATGTTATTGTGACGATGAAACAACTAGAACTAGAAGCTGAGGTATGTTGTTGCGACGAAGAATCAACTAGAACTAGAAGCTGAAGTGTGTTGTTGCGACGATGAAACAACTAGAACTAGAAGCTGAAGTATGTTGTTGCGACGATGAAACAACTAGAACTAGAAGCTGAAGTGTGTTGTTGCGACGATGAAACAACTAGAACTAGAAGCTGAAGTATGTTGTTGTGACGATGAAACAACTAGAACTAGAAGCTGAAGTTTGTTGTTGCGACGATGAAACAACTAGAACTAGAAGCTGAAGTATGTTGTTGTGACGATGAAACAACTAGAACTAGAAGCTGAAGTGTGTTGTTGCGACGATGAAACGACTAGAACTAGAAGCTGAAGTGTGTTGTTGCGACGATGAAACAACTAGACCTAGAAGCTGAAGTGTGTTGTTGCGACGATGAAACAACTAGAACTAGAAGCTGAAGTGTGTTGTTGCGACGATGAAACAACTAGACCTAAAAGCTGAAGTGTGTTGTTGTGACGATGAAACAACTAGAACTAGAAGCTGAAGTATGTTGTTGTGACGATGAAACAATTAGAACTAGAAGCTGAAGTGTGTAGTTGTGACGATGAAACAACTAGAACTAGACGCTGAAGTGTGTTGTTGTGACTATGAAACAACTAGAACTAGAAGCTGAAGTGTGTTGTTGCGACGGTGAAACAACTAGAAGCTGAAGTATGTTGTTGTGACGATGAAACAATTAGAACTAGAAGCTGAAGTGTGTAGTTGTGACAATGAAACAACTATAACTAGAAGCTGAAGTGTGTTTTTGTGACGATGAAACAACTAGAAGCTGAAGTATGTTGTTGTGACGATGAAACAACTAGAACTAGAAGCTGAAGTGTGTTGTTGTGACGATGAAACAACTAGAACCAGACGCTGAAATTTGTTGTTGTGACGATGAAACAACTAGAACTAGAAGCTGAAGTGTGTTGTTGCAACGGTGAAACAACTAGAACTAGAAGCTGAAGTATGCTGTTGTGACGATGAAACAACTAGAACTAGAAGCTGAAGTATGTTGTTGTGACGATGAAACAACTAGAACTAGACGCTGAAGTGTGTTGTTGTGACGATGAAACAACTAGAACTAGAAGCTGAAGTGTGTTGTTGCGACGATGAAACAACTAGAACTAGAAGCTGAAGTATGTTGTTGTGACGATGAAACAACTAGAACTAGAAGCTGAAGTGTGTTGTTGCGACGATGAAACAACTAGAACTAGAAGCTGAAGTGTGTTGTTGCGACGATGAAACAACTAGACCTAGAAGCTGAAGTGTGTTGTTGCGACGATGAAACAACTAGAACTAGAAGCTGAAGTGTGTTGTTGCGACGATGAAACAACTAGACCTAAAAGCTGAAGTGTGTTGTTGTGACGATGAAACAACTAGAACTAGAAGCTGAAGTATGTTGTTGTGACGATGAAACAACTAGAACTAGACGCTGAAGTGTGTTGTTGTGACCATGAAACAACTAGAACTAGAAGCTGAAGTGTGTTGTTGCGACGGTGAAACAACTAGAAGCTGATGTATGTTGTTGTGACGATAAACAATTAGAACTAGAAGCTGAAGTGTGTAGTTGTGACGATGAAACAACTATAACTAGAAGCTGAAGTGTGTTGTTGTGACGATGAAACAACTAGAAGCTGAAGTATGTTGTTGTGACGATGAAACAACTAGAACTAGAAGCTGAAGTGTGTTGTTGTGACGATGAAACAACTAGAACCAGACGCTGAAGTGTGTTGTTGTGACGATGAAACAACTAGAACTAGAAGCTGAAGTGTGTTGTTGCAACGGTGAAACAACTAGAACTAGAAGCTGAAGTATGCTGTTGTGACGATGAAACAACTAGAACTAGAAGCTGAAGTATGTTGTTGTGACGATGAAACAACTAGAACTAGACCCTGAAGTGTGTTGTTGTGACGATGAAACAACTAGAACTAGAAGCTGAAGTTTGTTGTTGCGACGGTGAAACAACTAGAACTAGAAGCTGAAGTATGCTGTTGTGACGATGAAACAACTAGAACTAGAAGCTGAGATATATTGTTGTGACGAAACAACTAGAACTAGAAGCTGAAGTATGTTGTTGTGACGATGAAACAACTAGAACTAGAAGCTGAAGTATGTTGTTGTGACGATGAATGATATCACCTCCATAATGTCATCCACAGTTAGATTTGTCCGTAGTTTCAGTGTTGTGTCCTCCTCTACCCAGCCAGAACGCCACCCTCGGCCCGAAGGCGGATCTGAGCGGCTGGCAAGCGGCACCAGTCTGGGGCAGAATAACCTGATGTCATGATTGTGGCCGCCCTATAGGATATGGATGACGATGATATGATGAAGATGCTGTCCCTGTGCTGCGTGTTCCTGTGTGTTAGTGTGACAGGGTAACTGTGTGATGGATGAAGTGCTTACACTAAGCGCCTTCTGTCAGTTTATGACCAACACAATTTATGCCATTTATGTGGCTTTACTTTAGGGCTATATAAAACAGTTCCAGGTTCTCATCAGAACTTTATAAAAATGTAAATGAGGGGTGCGATTTAGGGTAAATGTGTATCCTGATATAAAAGCAACTGATCATCCACAATTAACAACTTAAAAAATTTAAGATGTCTACTGAATGTATTTCTTAAAAGTAGGCACATTCCTTTGGTTTGGTGTGAAATACAGTTTTCTCTTTTTTGCGCAGAATTATTGCATATTTAATCAAACGATGATTATATTTCAAAATAAAGTTTTGTGGAAGCTATTTTAAAATTCTTGTGCTGATGAGAAACCGGGAATTATTTTATAAAAGTAAAGTAAAATTATTTTATGTGACCTTATTGTGAGATAAATATGTTTAATATTTTACACATAGCGGTACCTTCATTGAATAAATTTAATATTTGTACGATAATATTCCAGAAGCTGTCATAATGAATGAAATGGCAACATTGCCACTGACTACAACATCAGGAGAACATTCAAAAGTACCCCAAGACTCCCTTTGACTGGAATGGAGTTAGACAGCACCGGATGAAAAATGCAGGTGGATGTAGCAGAAAAGAGTCTATGGACAATAATAATTAAGCAGCCTTTTAATCAAATATTTGAGTTGTCATGTGCCGCAAGGAATCAATGGACACTAATTGCAACTTTGCTTTTTGATTTTCTAGTATTAAATTATGTGTTTGTATTGCGCATTGGAGTTGTTTGCGTATTTAATTTTAGTTTATAATAATTGGATGGGAAACTCGACACCCGTTCTCTTTTTAAGCAGATTACATTTGTTATCTTCCTAAATAATATATTACTACATTATTTATTGTTTTAAACTTCCAAATTCCAGTTAATCCCAATAAATTTATGAACGTGTATCAAGTATTGTTCTTTTTAACATTACAGTGACAATGCATGACGGTAACTATTGAAATGTTCAAGTTATAAGACCAATACACATAAGTGTATGTGTATAATTTGGTCTTATTACTTTAAATAAGATACATATCCCTGTTCTTGAAGCGAGGTCAGTATTGCTTGAGTTTGCACCGAATCGAAAGCCTTCTCGTAGTCGACGAATGCGCTGCAGAGCGGGATATTATTCCTTCAGTTGGTTTACGACGTGGATGTGGTCTGTCATTGAGTACCTGCTTTTGAATCCTGTTTGCTCTCCTGGTTGGTTTTCTTTGAATGTCTTCTCTAGTTTATTTGTAGTATTTTTGTGAGTAATTTGTAGATGTTTGATAACAAACATATTGGTCTGTAGTTCTTTAATTCTTTCTTATTTAACTTCTTGAAGATTATCTCCATGTTTGCGTTCTTCCATGCGATGGGTATTCGTCTTTCTGATAAGTATTTATTATACAGCTTAGCTAGTGTCTTCGAAATGGTATTTTCTCATGCTTTAAATGTTTCAACGTTTACACAGTAGTTGCCTGACGCCTTCCAATTCTTCATATCTCTTAGGACTGTTTCCACCTCCCATGGTGTTATCTCTGGTACCTCCTTCACAGCGTTGTGAGTTATGGTTTATGTTCACTCTCGTATAGCTCAGTGTAGAATTCCTCTATTCGCTCTATTATCATAACTTGGTCTTGTATGTCTCTACCATGCATGTTGAGAAGTGTACTCAGTCTGTCTCAGCGTAGGGCCTGTGTTCTTCTGGCTTTCTTTAGGCTCGTTGGTGTCGTAATCGTTTCTCTCATGATCTCTTGTTTGTACATCCTGATGTCCTCCTTTGATTTATTGTTGATGGACTTGCATATTTCTGCATACTTCATTTGTTTTTTTACGGTCACACACACACACACACATAGTAAAACATATTGAATCTATCCAATTGTACTTCCTTGAGGTTCCCCGAAAAAAAAACCTTGACCGAGGCTCTACACAATCCTTCAACTACACCAACCTTGGTATTACAAAAATCCACCTTCACGCTCTCCAGAAACCTCCAATTGACCCCCCCCCCGAGGAACCTCCATAATCGTCCAATTGCACCCTCCCTTGAACGTGAGTAAAGCAGCGAAGATCTAGGCGTCCCGTGCCTGGCTTCACCTAAATAGCAAGTTAACTACAATATATATTTTTCAGAATAAACAAATAAGGATTCAATATTTTGAGCCTATCTTTCCAAATAAATATGGAATTGTTGAGTCGTGCACCAAATGTAATGTTAATCAGACTTAGGGTGTGTGTGTGTGTGAGTGTGTGTGTGTGTGCGTGCGTGCGTGTGTGCGTGTGCGTGCGTGCGTGTGTGTATGTATCAGTGGCGTGGTATATTGACACGGGGGCAGAGAGCGCACTGGCACCCTGGCGCCGAATCGACTGTCCACTTACGTCCACCACGCGGTTCACATCGTATAACGTACGCGATTCTGCTGTTCAGTTGTGACATTCACAGTTTAAACTTGGCTGGTATCAGTCGACCAATCAGGAACCACTTGCAGAACCAGGGTGGAGACTGTCATAACTATTTACAACTGTTTTGATGACACCGTGGGGCTACTTGAGAGGTGTGAATCTGAATGAATCATCAAAAATCAGGAGGAATGCGGACAACTGTTCCACGACGTCGTAGTGTGCCGCCACAGGGTGTGTGTGTGTAGATTACTTTTTATAAGTATAATAGTTTTTATTTATAAAATTATATATAAAATTCAACTGCGTGTAATCCCATATTTTACACCAACATTATCGTTTAGGTCCCACAATGGAATTTTCATGATTTTGTATCTTCAGACTATGGAGAATCAGAATCCGAATGGTGACAAGCTGTTACCCTTGGGCGTTTTGCAGAAATGGCTGGTTTCTATGGCAACCCTATCTCACTTGTGGACATAAATGAGAAACACGAATATATGCATACATTAACAACTATGACAGATGTTATATTCACTAATGTGTCCATTTCTATGTTTTTCGATGTGATGAATCCATTGGACATGCTCTATTGATGATCTAAGGTCAAGTTCATACATAAATGTCAAGGTGACACCAAACATATACACCTGTTTCATGACAAAGTTATGACACGAAGCTTAATATGCCAGAATGTATATATACAAAACACACACACACGCATGCACACACACACATATATAGCAAAACTATATTTAAAATATAATATTATAACAAAACCAAAGTGACCGACTATTCTTCGAAACAGTGAATGCTGCAATCGATCGGGCGTTAACTACGTGTAATACTATTAGTGCGTGTTGAATGTATTAGAAATTATGTCAATTGATAAACTGTCAATTGTATTTACTTATTTAACTCTAACAATTCGCACACATTCCGTTGTTCATTCCCACGTTTTTAGTTTACAAGTCCACCATCATTGCTAACCTGCGCAGTCAGTACACTGTGGACGCAATACGTGTAAGGTATCGTAGAATGTGATCGACATGAAGCCATCTGATCCAGACACCATGCTAACAGCTAAGGCTTGTGAAGTCAGTCGGACAACACATTGAGGTGTTCACCTATGACCAGCAACTTTACAAAGTTGCAGTGAACATTACATGGGCCTACCCAGAACGATTCAACAATTTCATTTTACGCTTGGGGGTCATGCACTTCATAACGCACTTTATTGGACGTATCAGAGCCCTGATGGCAGACACTGGGCTGTCTAATGTCACGGAATGTTCTTTTTGAGGGGTTGCCCACATGCTGACAAGCAAACGGTTTTCATAGAACGTTCGAGCACTGAGAATGGTGATGGAGGGACTTCTTCATAGCAAGTTGATGAGCCAAATAGCTTAATGTATGAGTTAGAAAACATAGCTAACCAAAGCAGAACCACGAAACTCTGGGTATCTACCTGCTGATCAAACCTGTTCTACTAATAATGCGGTTTTGTCGAGCTGAGAAGGAAGCAGACTGGGCATTTCATCTGCTTGCTGTGGAGTATATGATGTCCTACTTCTTTGCTGCTCGTCACCCAAATTATGCTCAATATGGCCTTTTTTATCTGCGCTCAGTTGCGGCGATGCCAACAGACGTCCTCGTAAGGTTCACGAATGGAAATCATGTTACCCGGCACACTCCAGGAATATGGAATGGCATGTGGACGGACATGATGATCGAAACAACTTTCATGTGGTATGGAAAGGGACCCACTGGTATAATTGGTATTATGCTGAAACCAAACACTATGAAGATGTGGGCCCTCAGTCTTCACACTTGTGCAGATCCACTTGATCCACTTGATCCATCCACTCACCCAAATGACAACATCATCCACATTGTGAGTGGCAGAATAGCCACTGAACCTGCGGTGGATGTACATGAAGCTGTGTCAATAGGTCAGCAGATGATGAACCATTATGAAAGCAGTGCATACCATGGCAGCCACGGAACAACACATAAAAGTAGGCTCCACAAAGATACAAAACACCAATCTGATTTATTCGCGCATCATTGGTCTGCACGCTTCTGGCAGAGACATGGACATGGAGAAGGTTCTGAAGTACGTGTTGACCCGATGTCTACTTCAATTTTCACCAACACAGTTGAAATGAGATTAGCAACAAACAAGTCAACACTAAAAAAAAAGTTCAAAATTGACGTGCCGGCAAGGACTGCACCCAAAGCTACCAGGGTGATAATTGATGGATCAGCCATACTGCTATTATTATTATTAGTACTAGCATTTCTATAGCGCCATATCTCCGGGACCAACCCGTTCACAGGCGCGTACACACATTATATGACATACATGGAAACAAATGTAAAAAATATATATGTATACTGTGGGTAGTTCATTGGCCAACATAAGTTACAGTGCAACAATATATTGACAACTTTGTTGCATATGTGGCAAGAAAGATGAAGGACTCTGATGTGTATTTGATGTTTGACAGATACGTCGACTAAAGTATCAAAGGTGTCACCCATATAGCAAGAGTGAAGGAAGCAAGCAGACACCACCAACTCTCACGCTCGATGCTACTCCCATCACAGAAAGTTGTGTTGACTGTGACATATAACAAAGTACACCTGAGCGATCTGATCGTTGCTACTCTACGTGAACAGGGAAAGCAGTTAAAGACGACGCGCCACACATTTGTGACAACAGGAAGTGATCCGGTCCCTTTAGAAATCATAATGATTGACCGGGAAGACATGAGAAATACCCAGAAATAGGCTGATGTGATCATCATCCACCAGCTGTTGTTCATTGTGGAAGCTGATGCAATGAACTGTAATATCAATGTCGGATGATACTGACGTGTTCGTACTGTTAATCCACTCTTACCAACAAGGAAACCTCACCTGCCCTGTAACGACGGAAGTCACATCCACAGACAGGAAATACATTGACTTCCAAGCAAGTGCGCACATGCACAGAAACATTGCTGCTGCTGGTACTACCACTACATTGCTGGTACTACCACTACATTGCTGGTACTACCACTACATTGCTGCTACTACCACTATTTTTTTGCTGCTACTACCACTACATTGCTGGTACTACCACTAAATTGCTGGTACTACCACAACATTGCTGCTACTACCACTACATTGCTGGTACTACCACTACATTGCTGGTACTACCACTACATTGCTGGTACTACCACTACGTTGCTGCTACTACCACTACATTGCTGCTACTACCACTACATTGCTGGTACTACCACTACATTGCTGGTACAATCACTACTTTGCTGGTACTACCACTACATTGCTGGTACTACCACTACATTGCTGGTACTACCACTACATTGCTGCTACTACCACTACATTGCTGGTACTACCACTATATTGCGGCTACTACCACTACATTGCTGCAACTACCACTACATTGCTGGTACTACCATTACATTGCTGGTACTACCACTACGTTGCTGGTACTATCACTACATTGCTGCTACTACCACTACATTGCTGGTACTACCACTACGTCGCTGGTACTACCACTACGTTGCTGCTACTACCACTACATTGCTGGTACTACCATTACATTGCTGGTACTACCACTACGTTGCTGGTACTATCACTACATTGCTGCTACTACAACTACATTGCTGGTACTACCACTACGTCGCTGGTACTACCACTACGTTGCTGTTACTACTACTACATTGCTGGTACTACCACTACATTGCTGGTACTATCACTACATTGCTGCTACTACCACTACATTGATGCTACTACAACTACATTGCTGCTACTACCACTACATTGCTGCTACTATCACTACATTGCTGCTACTACCACTACATTGATGCTACTACCACTACATTGCTGCTACTACCACTACATTGCTGCTACTACCACTACATTGCTGCTACTACCACTACATTGCTGGTACTACCACTACATTGCTGGTACTACCACTACATTGCTGGTACTACCACTACGTTGCTGGCACTACCACTACGTTGCTGGTACTACCACTACATTGCTGGCACTACCATTACATTGCTGCTACTATCACTACATTGCTGCTACTACCACTACATTGATGCTACTACCACTACATTGCTGCTACTACCACTACATTGCTGCTACTATCACTACATTGCTGCTACTACCACTATATTGCTGGTACTACCACTACTTTGCTGGTACTACCACTACATTGCTGGTACTACCACTACGTTGCTGGCACTACCACTACGTTGCTGGTACTACCACTACATTGCTGGCACTACCATTTCATTGCTGCTACTACCACTACATTGCTGGTACTACCACTACATTGCTGGTACTACCACTACATTGCTGGTACTACCACTACGTTGCTGGTACTACCACTACGTTGCTGGTACTACCACTACATTGCTGCTACTACCACTACATTGCTGCTACTACCACTACATTGCTGCTACTACCACTACATTGATGTTACTACCACTACATTGCTGCTACTACCACTACATTGCTGCTACTACCACTACATTGCTGGTACTACCACTACATTGCTGGTACTACCACTACATTGCTGGTACTACCACTACATTGCTGCTACTACCACTACATTGCTGGTACTACCACTACATTGCTGCTACTACCACTACATTGCTGCTACTACCACTACATTGCTGCTACTACCATTACATTGATGCTACTACCACTACATTGCTGCACTACCACTACATTGCTGCTACTACCACTACATTGCTCGTACTACCACTATTTTGCTGGTACTACCACTACGTTGCTGGTACTACCACTTCGTTGCTGGTACTACCACTACGTTGCTGGTACTACCACTACATTGCTGGTACTACCACTACGTTGCTGGTACTACCACTACGTTGCTGGTACTACCACTGCATTGCTGGTACTACCACTACATTGCTGGTACTACCACTACAATGCTGGTACTACCACTACGTTGCTGGTACTACCACTACATTGCTGCTACTACCACTACATTGCTGCTACTACTACTACGTTGCTGGTACTACCACTACGTTGCTGCTACTACCACTACATTACTGGTACTACCACTACGTTGCTGGTACTACCACTACGTTGCTGCTACTACCACTACATTGCTGGTACTACCACTACATTGCTGGTACTACCATTACGTTGCTGGCACTACCACTACGTTGCTGGTACTACCACTACATTGCTGGCACTACCATTACATTGCTGCTACTATCACTACATTGCTGCTACTACCACTACATTGATGCTACTACCACTACATTGCTGCTACTACCACTACATTGCTGCTACTACCACTACATTGCTCGTACTATCACTACTTTGCTGGTACTACCACTACGTTGCTGGTACTACCACTTCGTTGCTGGTACTACCACTACGTTGCTGGTACTACCACTACATTGCTGGTACTACCACTACGTTGCTGGTACTACCACTACGTTGCTGGTACTACCACTGCATTGCTGGTACTACCACTACATTGCTGCTACTACCACTACATTGCTGCTACTACCACTACATTGCTGGTACTACCACTACATTGCTGGTACTACCACTACATTGATGCTACTACCACTACATTGCTGGTACTACCACTTCGTTGCTGGTACTACCACTACATTGCTGGTACTACCACTACATTGCTGGTACTACCACTACATTGCTGGTACTACCACTACTTTGCTGCTACTACCACTACATTGCTGGTACTACCACTACGTTGCTGGTACTACCGCTACATTGCTGCTACTACCACTACGTTGCTTGTACTACCACTACGTTGCTGGTACTACCACTACGTTGCTGGTACTACCACTACATTGCTGCTACTACCACTACATTGCTGGTAATACCACTACATTGCTGCTAATACCACTACATTGCTGGTATTACCATTACGTTACTGGTACTACCACTACGTTGCTGGTACTACCACTACATTGCTGGTACTACCACTACTTTGCTGGTACTACCACTACGATGCTGGTACTACCACTACGTTGCTGGTACTACCACAACATTGCTGGTACTACCACTACGTTGCTGGTACTACCACTACGTTGCTGGTACTACCACTACGTTGCTGGTACTACCACTACATTGCTGCTACTACCACTACATTGCTGGTACTATCACTACATTGATGCTACTACCACTACATTGCTGCTACTACCACTACATTGCTGGTACTACCACTACGTTGCTGGTACTAACACTACATTGCTGGTACTACCACTACATTGCTGGTACTACCACTACATTGCTGCTACTACCATTACATTGCTTCTACTACCACTACTGGCAGCTCACGCCTTGTCAGGCTATGACACTGTGGCTCAGTACTGTGGCATTGGAAAGGCTAAAACAGTGACAGTCCTTCAATCAGGCTATCAACTTTCGGAACTGTGCAAGCCTACAGCTCAAATTGCATATGTAGTCGAACAATCTACAACATTCATAGCTGCTGAAGCCACAACTCTGACATATGTGCGCTACAAGATGTGGACATTGAAAACTGCAAGGGCAAATATTGTCTCGGCTCCAAAAACTGATGTATCTGCCTCCCACCAATGAGACCTTTCGACTAAATGTGATGAGAGCTCACTTACAAACCTGCACCTGGAAACCCAGGCCACTCAACCTCACGTAGACCATCTCCAATGTGGATGGACAGCAGATGCAGTAAACGCAACTCTGCGATCAGTGATGCTACCAAGCGTCGTGGCAGCCGCTCCAGAAGACATTTTGACACTCATCAAGTGTACTTGCAACAACTGTAGGTCATCTAGATGCTCGTGTTCGTCGGCAATGTTGCCATGTTCACTGTTCGGTCACTGTGAAGGTGGACTGGACTGCTGCAAGTAACACACAATGGTAGTACAATGTGCATCTGACGAGGAACATGAAAATGCAGAATCATATACCAAAAGATAAGTTGACAGAACGAATTATAACATTCCACAATATCGCAAGGTATATATTAGCATTGTTTTGGCATGACCTTGGCATTTATGTATGACCTTGGCCTATGATCATAAACATAACATGTCCAACGGATTCCATAGGTCGAATAACATAAATATACAGTCATAGCTGTTCATGTATGCGTATATTCGTTTCCTCGTTGATGCCAAATTGTGAGATAGCCTGCCACTTTCGTTTTGCTATAATATAAAGTTAATATATTTTGCTGTGTGCGTACGTGCATGAGTGCGTGCGTGCGTGCGTCCGTATGTTTGAATGTGTTTTGTGTGTACGCACTTTGGCATATTATGCTTCGTTTCATAATATTTCATGAAACTGGTATATATTTTTGGTGTGACCTTCACATTTACGTATGACCTTGACCAAAAACCATTAATATAGCGTGTCCAATGGATTCATCACATCAAAAACATAGAAATGGACACATTAGTGAATATAACCTCTGTCGTAATTGCTAATATATGCATATATTCGTGTTTCTCATTTATGCCCAAAAGTGAGATAGGGTTGTCATAGAAACGAGCCATTTCTTCAAAACGCCCAAGGACAACAGCTTGCCACCCTTCGGTTTCTGACTCTCCATAGTCTGACGATACAAAATCAACAAAAAACCATTGTGGGACTTTTAGTGCAAGGTTACCTCCAACTTCCTCTGGACTATATGAGAAATGCGTGAACGTAGGTAAAACAAAAAATAGCCAGAAATTAAATCTCCAGCATTCGAATTTGATCACATAATACACATAATGTAATATCGCATAAAGAATGGAACAAAACAATCTATACGACAATTATAATATTACTGCTACATCTATAACCAATATACAGTTGCACGTTTGCTGTGGGTACAAATATATCAGAATACATGTTTCTAAATCAGCGAAAAAAAGGCCGTGGGTTGAGACAGCGCGCGCCGTCACTCTGCGTAGCTGCACGTGCGGCACGGCGGTGCTGGTTGACTAAAAATGGATCGACATTTCTAAAATGGCGTTTATTGCGTTTTGCCCAGTCTCCAAGCAGAGGCTCTCTTCCGGTTGCGAGCGCCCTCCACACGAGTATTATTGTCATGATACTTCTTAATGGAGTTGCAAATGCTTAGTTTTATTAACTCATTTTACGACGCATAGGGGCAGTTTAAAGACAGCTGCGTTTCCCAATTAATTGGATATCTTTAATTGGCAATAAAATAAACTTAAGGAGAACCAACTTGGTTGTTCTTCCTCCGCATCGCTTGCCGCCTTCGCCTCCTTCTTCTTCTCCCCGTCCTCCTTCTTCTCCCTCTCGTCCTCTTTATTCTCCGCCTAGTCCTCCTTCTTCTCCCCCGTCCTCCCTCTTATCCCCCGTCTTCCTTATTCTCCCCTGTCCTCCCTCTTCTCCCCCGTTTTCCTTCTTCTCCCCCGTCCTCCTTCTACTCCCCTGTCCTCCCTCTTCTCCCCCGTTCTCCTTCTTCTCCCCTGTCCTCCCTCTTCTCCCCCGTTCTCCTTCTTCTCCCCCATCCTCCTTGTACTCCCCTGTCCTCCCTCTTCTCCCACGTTCTCCTTCTTCTCCTCCGTCCTCCTTCTTCTCCCCTGTCCTCCCTCTTCTCCCCCATTCTCCTTCTTCTCCCCGTCCTCCCTCTTCTCCCCAGTCCTCCCTCTTCTCCCCCGTCCTCCCTCTTCTCCCCAGTCCCCCCTCTTCTCCCCCGTCCTCCCTCTTCTCCCCAGCCCCCCCTCTTCTCCCCCGTCCTCCCTCTTCTCCCCCGTCCTCCCTCTTATCCCCGTCCTCCTTATTCTCCCCTGTCCTCCCTCTTCTCCCCATCCTCCTTCTACTCCCCTATCCTCCCTCTTCTCCCCCGTTCTCCTTCTTCTCCCCGGTCCTCCTTCTTCTCCCCTGTCCTCCCTCTTCTCCCCCGTTCTCTTTCTTCTCCCCTGTCCTCCCTCTTCTCCCCCGCCCTGCTCCTTCTCTCCCGTCCTCCTTCTTCTCCCCAGTCCCTCCCTGCTTCTCCCCGTCCTCCATTGGCCTCCCCAATCCTCCTTTGGCCTCCCCCCGTCCTCCTTCTTCTCCCCCGTCCTCCTTCTTCTCCCCCGTCCTCCCTCTTCTCCCCCGTCCTCCTTCTTCTCCCCTGTCCTCCCTCTTCTCCCCCGTCCTCCCTCTTCTCTCCCGTCCTCCTTCTTCTCCCCAGTCCTCCCTCTTCTCCCCCGTCCTCCCTCTTCTCCCCCGTCCTCCCTCTTCTCCCCGTCCTCCCTCTTCTCCCCCGTCCTCCTTCTTCTCCCCGTCCTCCCTCTTCTCCCCGTCCTCCCTCTTCTCCCTCGTCCTCCTTCTTCTCCCCCTCGTCCTCCTTCTTCTCCCCCTCTTCCTCCTTGATCTCCCCCATCCTCCTCTTCCCCGCCTAGTCCTCCCTCTTCCCCGCCTAGTCATCCCTCTTCCCCGCCTAGTCCTCCCTCTTCCCCGCCTAGTCCTCCCTCTTCCCCGCCTAGTCATCCCTCTTCCCCGCCTAGTCCTCCCTCTTCCCCGCCTAGTCCTCCCTCTTCCCCGCCTAGTCCTCCCTCCTTCTCCTCTTCCTGCTCCTGTTCCTCCTCCTCTGTCGCCTCCAGTCGCGCTGCCTCCGGTTTTTCCGTGTCATCCTGTCGGTTCTCCGCCACTTGCGCCCACGGGTGTCTGTTTCTCAAACACAACAACTGTAGCCGCCCACACTGAACAGGCGTTGTCACTGTGTCTTTGTTAGGGCAGACAACCTTCTCCGTCAACTGTGTGTGTGTGTGTGTGTGTGTGTGTGTGTGTGTGTGTGTGTGTGTGTGTGTGTGTGTGTGTGTGTGCGCGCGTGTGCGTGTGTGTGTGTGTGTGTGCGTGTGTGTGTGTGTGTGTTGCATGTACTAGCAAAAATGCCCGTCACCTGACGAGATACCTTGTTAGATGACAGTCGTTATAGTAATATTTACCAAACGTTAGTGAACAGCGTCATTATATATACACTATTACGTGCTAGCATATGCACGTTGATTGTTCAAAATGACGAAGGTTGGATGTAAAGTTCTCCTCAGACAGATATAGTACTGCATATCTGTCAACACAGTTATATTTTTAGCGATTTTATTATCACTAGAATTATATAAAACGCATGATCTTTTAGGTATAAAGTTCAGCGAATGTGTTATAATAAAATATATAATACTTGTATGAATTACAAAGAGGTGAACTTAATTTGTAGCCGCAGCAGGACAATTTCCAACCAAGTTGCCTCCGTCCGAATATCTACTTCGCAAAGTTACGCTATTTGAAGAATGAGATCATAACCAATATGTTACTGAAAATGTGGCTGGTAGCTTCGTTTCCAAAAGGGGGTTCGTAAAAACTGTGTCTTCAAGAAACCCCTGGACACCTCGTGGCTAAGGCTCTGACTCGGAACTCACTTCTCTGGATCGGCACTAGGGCTTTCTATCCGCCATGCTGCCGCCCCCCCCCACACACACACACAAACAGGTAGTCATACGCGATACGGAATGAGGAAAACCAGTTGTCGGAATCCCCGCGGTTATACGTTGGTCTAAATATTGCTCTGCCAAATTACCCAGCTCAAGCACATATCAAAAGAAGTCATGCGTGACATGTTCATTCATAGCGCGACAAGAGGCATGGGGCCTACCCATGTCATAAAAGACCAGGTCACGTTAGCTGTCCTTAATGACCACACACTCAGCATTTGTTAACAGTCCGGGTTGAAAGTGTGAGGATGTTGGGACGACAGATCGGTCTTCCCTATCGGAATTGGGACATTCTAATAAACACAGGCAGACAGTGGACCTGCCGTGTACGTTGTTTTGTGACTTGGAACGGGAGACAATCATTGGTATGTGTTTGTTTTGCTTTTAAATTTGTTTCCTTTTTTTGTAGCTATTCGGCTCGAATCGATTTAGCAGTTCGAACAAAAATACTACATTAGTAAGATGCGCCACTCACATCATATTCCATTAATTTTTTGAAATTACGACGCCAGTGGCTCCCCCATATGGTTGGGCGCACATAGTCGGTGATATACATACAAACTCATTGCGTTTTACGCGTTTTCCGTGATTTTCAGCGCTCTTGATATGTTTGTTTATATTTCAAAAGTAAAATATATGTCATATGAGCAATATGTGTCTGATGCAACGTTTCTACAAGTTGATATTTTATTCAGCAGAGGGTAGATTCTGCTGGACCCATCTGAACATCCCCCGTGACCAAATTCAGGTCTAGCGAAGAACAGTGCAGACCAGTTTTCGTCATGTTCCCATAACTTGCTCATTATTTATGAGCATGGGACATTTAGATAGTATAGATAGTATATTGTAAGACAGTATATTTGGCCAAGATTTTCAAAGAAAAGTGTCATCCAGGCAACGGAATGTATGTGTGTGCAATTTAAAAGTATTTATAAAGCCTTTTAAGTTTGATAATTGTATGTGTTTGCTGGTGTATCTGTACGTGTTCATGTGTTTGCTGGTGTATCTGTACGTGTTCATGTGTTTGCTGGTGTATCTGTATGTGTTCATGTGTTTGCTGGTGTATCTGTACGTGTTCATGTGTTTGCTGGTGTATCTGTACGTGTTCATGTGTTTGCTGGTGAGTAGTAAAGGAGGTCCCTTACCGCGTACGGTGTCGCGCCGCGGTGCAAGTGCAAGTGCAAAAGTACCCGGATGTAGGTCAAGGTCAAATACCCGGATGTATATCAAGGTCAAAGGTCAAGGTCAAATACCCGGATGTAGGTCAAGGTCACGAGCGCCCCCTACCGGAATTTTTCGGGACTAAAATAGTGCCACCTAGCGGATAGTTGGTGAACTAAATAGTTCCGCCAAAACTATAACAGCGCCACCTAGCGGATAGTTAGTGAACAAAAATTATTTCTCTTCGAAACTAGAATAGCGCCCCTGGCGGATAGTTGGTGAACTAAATAGTTCCCGCAAAAACTATAACAGCGCCACCTAGCGGATAGTTGGTGAACAAAAATTATTTCCCGCCAAAAAATTATTTCGCGCCAAAACTAGAATAGCGCCCCTGGCGGATAGTTGGTGAACTAAATATTTCCCGCCAAAACTATAATAGCGCCCCCTGGCGGATAGTTGGTTAACTAAAACAGTGCCCCCATCGGAATTTTTCGGTACTAATTACACAAGTGGTGCTGTCTTGTGGACAAGTTGTAAACTAAATGTTCGAGTACTGCAAATATTCGTGTCTCTTGCACGCTTGCGTGCAATAGAGCCCCCTGACGGGTACATCACGAACTACAAACATCATCCCCTAGTGGACAAGTGAGCGAACCACATATGAGTACTGCAAATATTCGTGTCTCTTGTTTTTTCTCGTCCATAAAAACCTGGTGGATATATAATCATCAACTGAAAGCACCCCTGTTAGATAAGTGGTGAACTATATAACTACTCAGCAGTCCGCGCTTGTGTACATTCTACTCAGCAGTCCGTGCTTTTGAATTTTCTACAATCCGTGATCTTTCGGCACGCCCACGTGACTTTTCGGCACATTCTCTAACTATATAAGCGCAGTGTTTTGCCAATCGGACCGTCATTCGTATCACGACGACAGCACTGTTAACATCATCATCATGTTGAAGACACCCTACTACCAACCTCGCAATGCGGCAGACTCGAGCGACGAGGACGAGCCGACGAGCCGACCCATCATGCCGGTGATCAACCGTCCTTCCGTGCCGTCGGAACCAGACGTCGTGGACGTCGTGGACATCTCGGCTCTAGAAGCAACGGTAAGCTCCGACGCCGTTATCAAGATCAGAGGGCACCTCATCGATAGAGTACGCCAGCACACTCCCTTGTACATCGGGTGCAGGTACTGCAAGAAGCGTATGATTACCGACGATAGGGGACATTTGCAATGCGAACGACACGGTTACGTTGCTTCTGACGTGCATTTCGTGGTGCGCATGTGCTTTGTCGAGACAGCGACGGGTCGATCTATATGGCTGACTTTATTCGACCAGTGTATGACTCCTCTCCTTGACGTGAATGCCGAGACGTTTGCTGGTATGGACGAAACGATGCAGACTTACAAACTGAACTCGTTGACGGGAACTCGTGTGTCTCTCACCATAAACAAAAAACTCGACGAGATACTTACACAAACTTCAACGTCACTCGCGTGGAGGTGATACACTAGGCTCCGTATCCTGTTTCAGCCTCTCTCTGCTGTCATCCCTGCCGATGTGACAACTTCCGCCGACACGACCGGTGTGATAACTTCCGCTCCTGACGATGTGACAATTTCTACTCACGCAACCAATGTGACAACTGCCGCTCCTGTCGCCACTGGTCCGAACTTTACGCTTGAGTTTCCGGCGATGGAAATGAAGAAGACGATTGCACGTCACATAGCATGTGCCATCGTTGAACTTTCGAGACGACAGTGTCTCGCTTGCGAGATAGACGATCCTAGTCAATTTCAGCACGATTGTATGTTACCTGATGACATTCTAATTTATATGCACTTTGACGAGGCTGTGGAGGCCATTAATTCGACTGCAGTGATGAAAGACTGGTTGAGTGTTTTGTTAGACGCGGGTTTGAAGTTATCCGACCTGACGTCCGATCACTTGTGTGCTATCGGGAGTTGGTTGCAAGAACCGTTTTCAGAAGAGTGGCGAAACAAATTAAAGCAAATTGTTCTGGCAGTAATGGAGGATGATCTGTAAATCTGTCTTGTGGTTTTATGAGACCTTCGGTGGCATTAATTCAACTGCAGAGACTGGAGCGCGACCTGTATATACGTTTGTGTTGTAATAAAATGTGCAAACCTTATCTTGCGTCTTTTTTCGTGTCTTACACTTCACAAGTAAAGGTACTCGTCTAAGTCCCGATTAACAAATCACTCAAATCACTCACTCACTCACTCACTCACTCACTCACTCATCCTTCATGTCTGTTCACTCACTCACTCATCCTTCGTGTCTGTTCACTCACTCATGAGATGGACGCGTTGAGGATGAGGAGGAGGAGGAGGAGGTCTAGAGATGGACGCGTTGAGGAGGAGGAGGAGGGCTACAGATGGACGCGTTGAGGAGGAGGGTGAGGGCTAGAGATGGACGCGTTGAGGAGGAGGAGGGCTAGAGATGGACGCGTTGAGGAGGAGGAGGAGGGCTAGAGATGGACAGGTTATTGTATGACATCCCTCCTCCTCCTTCAGGCAAATAGACGTGTTATCGCGTGACATACCTCCTCTTTCAGGAAAATAGACGGGTTATCGCGTGAGATTTCACCGATTCGACGGAATTCCACTGCAATAGACAGGTATAAAACGAGTTGTACAAACAAAACTTAGACCGACGAGATCCAAGAGCCATTCCGTTCGTTACGTTTGAACAGTAAACACGTACATCATGAGCTTATGGACTAGTCTACCAACTGCCAACTAGTCCACACCATCAGCGTTCCAGTGCCCAGATTGCAAGAGACATTTCTCACGTCGGGACAACTTGAAACGACACAGTGCCCACAGTCGCTGTGCACCGTCGACAAACGCTACGACACCTGTGTCTCTGGCCCCAGCAACAAGCTCGACATTCTCGTCTCCAACTCAGGTGCCCACTATGACACATGTGCCTACGGTTCCTTCAATAAGCTCGACATTCCCGGCTCCATCTCAGGTGACCATGGAGTATACAAAGAAGATGGCCCTGGTCGATCCCCGTATTTTGGAAAACATTCAACCGCAACGTCCTTCGACTGCTAACC
The DNA here is from genome assembly GCA_020002185.1 of Paraescarpia echinospica. Lineage (NCBI taxonomy): Eukaryota > Metazoa > Annelida > Polychaeta > Sabellida > Siboglinidae > Paraescarpia > Paraescarpia echinospica. Next base: position 35,836 of record JAHLWY010006355.1, on the reverse strand, counting down.
CTATCGAAAGGGTCTTGCAACGACTCGACAATGAAATGCTAGACATACTAGAACGAAACGATATACACGAGAGGGAAAAAGTTATGTTGTATAACCAGGTGTTGAATCGGTACAACGAGCTTTCCGACAAACGTATCCAAGAACCCGTGCGTGTGGTCATCGAAAAAATTCCCAGTGAAGAGAAAAACAAACTACAACCTGCTAACGAAAATGAAGTCGTCGAAAAGGAGAGTATCGAAAACGAAATCATCGACAGCGTTCCAAAAACTATGAAGCAGAAAGCACGAAGACTACTCGATAAAATGAAAGGGGCCGTAAGTTGGAACGATCGTGGCGAGATGATGTACAGAAACAAGGCGGTTCCCGGAAGTAATATCGTGGACCTTGTGAATGACGTGTTGAGGAAACGGAAGTCGTTTGAACCGGTGGGATGGGAAACCTTTGCTCGTGGTCTCAAGGATGTCAACACGCCAACGGATTTAGTTGGGAACTCAGATCGTTGGCTTTACATGCAGACAACGTCAGTGGACGGCGACGTATCAAAGGAAACCAGCATTCCGTTTGACAGTGGTCGTCATCGGAATCGTAGACGACATGCATCGTCGCGGCGCGCAGCTCATTCGGCGACACCTTTGCAAATCACACGTTGGGAACCTTATTAGCTTTACCGATTTGGAATTCACAGGAACAGTACGCAAGAGATATTATATGTGAAATATTCAAATAAAAAAATCGTATCTTGTGTGTCTGAGTAAAGCATTTCACAAACGCACATATGGTGTCGACTTTTTTATTGCTTAATTAAGGTAATACAAGAACGTGCATGCCAACATTACATGCAAACATAACTTGGCACTATTAACAAAATCGAAAACACGACAGTCATTGTTCACTAAATCATTCCCGAAAGTGTTCACAAACGTCTTCGTAGGTACGCCTCGACTTCGGTGCAGCAAGTACACGACACAGTATTGTCCACACACGTTAGACAGCGGGCTCTGAAGCGTTCTCTTGTTGAAAGTCCAAGTCACGCAGTTGCTCTGTAGAAAATCCACGAATTCGTCGTGTCGAGGTGGCAAACCGTAGGAGTCGAAGTTATCTCCACGTCCGTCTTTTGCGATAAACATGCAGATCCAATGTTGACCCGGTTCATTGCTCGAATGAATGTTGCACACGAAAGCTGCCGGATAGGTCGTCATAGGAGTAGTGGGTAACCCGTCTTTAGGTAGTACGCCTCGAACAACGGTTCTAGTGTAAGCATCCGCCGCAAGGAGTCTTTCTATCTGTGCCGTATCCATCAGTAATCGTAGACGACGTTTCTGTTGCGGTCAATCTCCAAAACCGTCTCGAATTCTCCGTAGACGACGTTGATCGTTTGGTCGAGAGGTTGATTAAAGTGCATCTCGACTCGTAGGTTGCCTTTATGTACCAAATTGAAATGGGGACCGTCACAACAATCTGGTGTGATGTCAAACGCAAACAGGGTATATCCTTTGCCAAACTCGTCACGACTGATGTTGTTTCCCTCGTCTTGAAACATCTTTCCCGTTCCAGCAAATAGATTACTGTAACTTCTCACGTAGGAACCATCGTTGAAATTAGGTTGGAGTGGTTTCGCAGGAACTTGTTGCCCGTCGACGTATAATGCAAGAAAGTTCAAGTTGTTGTGTTTTACGTGGAACGGATTCTTGGCGAATGTTCCGTTGTATGCGTCGTTGTCTATACAACACAAGACTATTCTCTTGGGTAAGACACCCAAATAAACGTTTTCGTGAGTGTGCGACATGGCACCTCGGGGTATGGAAAATACCTTGCAATCGACTCTTCGCAACGGATACTTGGCCGTTCCGTTTTGTAGCGCTTTGATGTGACCCATCTGTACGGCAGGATTCAGTTTAGCTTTTCGCGCAAACAAAATTGCTTCGACTATGCGTACCTTGTAATCGGCATTGTCACCACCAGCACCCATGAGTGCAAAAGCATCCTTGCTCTGTACTAGTCGAATTTTCACGTCGACGCCGTTCAATAGATAGCGGTCTTGAAAGAAGAGGTCGACGTGTAGACGGCCCATCATATCGACGATTCGACTACCGGAAATATAGGTCTTTCTTTTTTGCAGCCCCGTGTTTGCGTCGTCGGTGGCATCCATGTGTCCAGCCGTATCTTTGTACCACAAGGCACTAGTCAGTTGACTCTTCTTTGCTTCTGCTCCGTGACTCAGTAACGTTTCTATGTACGCTCGATAAGGATAGGTATTCGTTGAAGGTGTGACGAGGGTACCGTTCAAAGACACGTCGACTTGACTAAACAGAGAATGCATCCAGTTGTTTACTGGTCCAACAGCTGCAGCTTGAGCGATATCGTCCCCGTTTCCTTTGACTACACGTGCTCGCACCAACAGGTAAGTATTGGCCACGTCCAGGTAATCGTCTCCCGATCCGGGCAATAAGAATTCGATAGGACCACCCGAACCTATCGAGGCGACAGGTCGATGCTCGATCCACAGTGCGTGTTCGATACTCGTTTGTGTCGTCGGTAAACTAAATAGGTCCAATTCGCTTTTGACTCCCTCACACGACAACTGGTGGACAAAAGCCATGTCTAGTCGAATATGTCGTCTCGACGCGTCTTCTGTCGTCTGCGTCTCTTGGCGACACTGGCTAGGGTTCTTGTCGGCTTGCGTTTTATAGGAGCGTTGCGTATGCCAGGAGGTCCACTGCTTCCCAACACTCTACTGATCATGTCCTTTCCGGTTTCTTTCGCACGCCTCTTTGCAGATTCTTTAATGCTCTGTCCAGACAACACGTCACCGGCCACATCCAAACCTGTCTTTAACGCTCCTTTTCCCAAAGCGAGTGCGCCTCTTTTTATGAGTGGCATAGCACTTCGAATGAGGCCACCGAACAAACTACCTAGACCGTGACCTCGTTGCACTCTTGCACCAACAAACACGGGCAACCCGTTACCGACTTGTCTGACGTAATAGTCTTCGTAAGAACGATTACGACTCATGTTTCAAAAAAATTATGGTTTGCGTCGTCGAAAGTGAAGTGTTGCCGTCACTCTACCTCGCTCGAATGGTACGCGACGTCCCGTGTCGTCTCTTATATCGATCTCGATGGTCGTAAATTCTTTGTGCAAGACGGGAACGTATTGTACATTATCAAAACTTTTTGACACCACGTCTCCATGTTTTCCTTCTATCGGTACAACCCTCAACAGAGGGACGACGGTATCCCCGACCACACGTGGTTCCACAACGTCGGTGTAGACGTATAGGGAGTAAAAACCCTGCGCCATGTCTACCACAGATTCGGCTTTTTTAACGTAATAATAATCTGGTCCTTCTTCTTCGGGTGTGGTGTAAACAGCCTGGCTTAAACCTAGCAAATGCTGAAGTTTCAACGAGTACACTGAGAATGAGATGTTTTCTATCATGTGTATAGTCACTTTTTGTGTGGTGTCACTGTAGCTTAGTTTTATTTCCTTTTCTTTTATCGGTGACTTTATGATTCTGTTGATTGCACGAATGAGCGCTTGGGGACTATCGTAGTGGCCTGCCTCGATATTCACCACATAAGTCGTACCATCGACATTCACGGCAAAATAAGTTTCCTCTTCTCTCACGTTGTACCAACTGTGCGGGTATTGAATCTCCACCAGTCCGCACTCCCACTGACCGACTAAACTGATGCGTTGAGGCAAAGCCGTGACATAGTGAGTCAACGTGTTGTCGGGATTTAACTCCATAGACGCGTTGCTGGGCAATGTCAGGTAAAAATCAGACGACATGTTCACCGCGTTTCATAGACGGATTAGGTAACAGGTACCCCAGGCAACTGCTTAACAAAGCCGTCCACAGATTAGAGTTTCCGTCTACTTTAGTAAGGTTGTAGATACTGACCAATATAACGATGTACAGTATGACGATTTGGCAGAAAAAGACGATTTCCGATTTCGGGCACGTATTTCCAAACAACACCCAACGTCTGCTGTTACTTCCTGTATCTTCGAGCTCTGTGTTTTCGAATCGAACGTCCGTCGTATCTTCCATGACACGAATGACGGCTCGACCGGTGTGTACTAACCTTTATACGCGACGAGTGACGCCTTATCCAACCAGCTGTTAAACGAGTCGGAATACCCTACCCACTTGACCAGGACCTGTGTCTTTCTTCCTCGCTTGCGCTGCTGCAACACTTTCTCGATACGATAGAGTTTATCCTTGGCCACAACCACTTTCTGTAGTTCTTGTTCGTAAAATGTTCCCTCTATCGGCGAGTCTTCATCATCGATCAAACGATAAACAGGCGGATCGGAAAGACGAACTGTTTTGACGGTAAATATCTCGTCACTCCAGTTGGGTAAGTAACCTTTTTTGAATTGTCTCTTGACTTTGCTGATACGCACGTGATCGCCCACTTTTAAAACCGGTTTGACTTTTCCGTGTCCTTCATTTCCGTACAACCTTTGCCAAACCTCTTCTTGATTGATCACGTTCACTTCAGATGGCGCCATTCCAATACTTCTATGATAACTGTCGTTGTACGAATCGACTAGGTGGTGTAATACGTCCAGGTACTTTAACGTCTGTTTTTTTGTGAAATATCTCCACATACGTGTCTTCAGAGTACGATTGAAACGTTCCACGATACACGCCTTGGTCTCTTCGTTGTGTGTCGTAAAATGGTGGATACCTTTCTCTTTCAGAAACTCTTGCAGTTGCCTATTCAGAAACTCTTTTCCTTTATCTGTTTGCAATGACAGTGGGCCATCATTGTCCTTTAACAACCGACGAAACGCCGTCGTGAGTGACGGCCCCGATTTGTTCTTTAAAGGAACAGACCACGCTTTCTTGGAGAACACGTCTATCACGGTCAAAATGAAAGTGTGACCGTCGTTGTACCTTTTCAAACGTGACATGTCTACCAGATCGGCCTGCCATTGTTGATTTATACCACCCACTACGACACGTCTACGCCTGAAACGATATGTCACCGGTTTGTGTAGTGTGTAAGTGTCTTGTTCCGACAACCACCGTTTCACCTCTTTCGACGATGCACGTGAAGCATGTGAAGCACGTGAAGCACGATGCAGGGCATCAACACCTCCGTAACTTCCGGTTAGTTTCGTGTCGTAGTAAATACTTTTCAATACATCGTGTGAACGCTTCGTCTTCTTACCTACGCGAGGAGACATGCCGTAATAATGCTGGTGTCCTGTCGTGCAAGACTATTAATACGGTTCCCAACGCAAGTGTTGCATCGGTGTAGCCGAATAAACTGCGCGCCGTGATGACACCGGACGTCTTCGATGTCGATGACGAACACTCCCTATAGGACTGGTCGAAGGAGGTTGCAGTTGAACGTTATCCAAAATACGTGGATCGACCAGCGCCATCTTCTTTGTGTGCTCCATAGTCGTGTAGTTACGACTGCAACAACGTCGTCACCATAGGGGCTAGAAGGGACGTAGCCAAGGGAGCTAGTAGGGCCGCAAGGAAACCACCTTTCTGTAGAATACGTTTCTTCTGATGAAGACCGGTTTTCCTGATGACCAAGGTTCTGAGGTCCTTCTTGTACCGACGCAGTTTAGTCTTGTGATCTTTCTTTAGTGATACGTTCCCTTTTAATATGTTCTGTGCACACTCGCACAGACTGTGTACCAGATCGGGTTTTCCCTTGTCGATGATGGCTCTGGCTAAAGCAGGATCCGCTTTAGCAAGGAGACAAAGGCACAACGCATTTCTCTTTACTCGCGCCGACATGACGAATGACGAGTGTCACGGCGTGCTTCTATTTATATCTTCGGAAGGTAGGCGTACTGAAATTTTTTTGGTTCCTTAACGATATTAGTACGCAGGCGCAAGTGTTCCGGTGTGGCCTGTTTGAGGTCGACGAACAAATACCCGTGTGGTACGGACGTTGCGTCTCTGAAAGCTTCTTGCATGTACTTTATTCGACCCGGATACATCTGTTTGGCCAAGTTGACCACTTGTGTGTTGTCGCGAGGGTTCTTGAAGAGTACCATGTACTCGTGACATATCTCGGCCATAGTCTCGTGACATATCTCGGACATAGTCTCGTCTCTTGTCTCGTCAGTACTCTCGTGTGATGTGTCATCCGTAGTCTCGTGTGATGTGTCATCCGTAGTCTCGTGGCGTATCTCATCCATAGTCTCGTCTCTTGTCTCGTCATGTGTGTTGTGTGTATGATGACGTCTATTTGCTTTGCTTTGGCGATAACCTGTCTATTTGCTTTGCTTTGTTTTGATAACCCGTCTATTTGCTTTGCTTTGCTTTGATAACCCGTCTATTTGCTTTGCTTTGCTTTAATAACCCGTCTATTTGCTTTGCTTTGCTTTGCTTCTGAAGCAAATCTCACACGATAACCCGTCTATTTGCTTTGCTTTGCTTTGCTTCTGAAGCAAATCTCACGCGATAACCCGTCTATTGTGGCGGAATTGTGGTGGTGGTGGTGGGATCTCACGCGATAACCCATCTATTGTGGCGGAATTGTGGTGGTGGTGGTGGGATCTCACGCGATAACCCGTCTATTGTGGCGGAATTGTGGTGGTGGTGGTGGAATCTCACGCGATAACCCTTGTCTCGTCGGTACTCTCGTGTGATGTGTCATCCGTAGTCTCGTGTGATGTGTCATCCGTAGTCTCGTGACATATATCGGTCATAGTCTCGTCTCTTGTCTCGGCCATAGTCTCGTGTGATGTGTTATCCGTAGTCTCGTGTGATGTGTTATCCGTAGTCTCGTGACATATCTCGGTCATAGTCTCGTCTCTTGTCTCGTCGGTGCTCTCGTGTGACGTGACCTCCGTAGTCTCGTGACATATCTCGGACATAGTCACGTCTCTTGTCTCGTCGGTACTCTCGTGTGATGTGTCATCCGAAGTCTCGTGTGATGTGTCATCCGTAGTCTCGTAACATATCTCGGCCATTGTCTCGTCTCTTGTCTCGTCCGTACTCTCGTGTGATATCTAATAGTTGGTCTAAGTTCAATTCGTGACACGTGTTGGTCAAAGCATAGTGTTTCGTTTGTATAACTCGTGTCTCGTCGGTACTCTCGTGTGATGTGTCATCCGTAGTCTCGTGTGATCCGAAGTCTCGTGACATATCTCGGTCATAGTTTCGTCTCTTGTCTCGTCGGTACTCTCGTGTGACGTGTCATCCGAAGTCTCGTGACATATCTCGGCCATAGTCTCGTGTGACGTGTCATCCGTAGTCTCGTGTGATGTGTCATCCGTAGTCTCGTGACATATCTCGGTCATAGTTTCGTCTCTTGTCTCGTCGGTACTCTCGTGTGACGTGTCATCCGAAGTCTCGTGACATATCTCGGCCATAGTCTCGTGTGACGTGTCATCCGTAGTCTCGTGTGATGTGTCATCCATAGTCTCGTGACATATCTCGGTCATAGTCTCGTCTCTTGTCTCGTCGGTACTCTTGTGTGACGTATCATCCGAAGTCTCGTGTGATGTGTCATCCGTAGTCTCGTGACATATCTCGGTGATAGTCTCGTCTCTTGTCTCGTCGGTACTCTCGTGTGACGTGTCATCCGAAGTCTCGTGCCATATCTCGGTCATAGTCTCGTGTGATGTGTCTAGTTGACCTAAGTTCAATTCGTGACACGTGTTGGTCAAAGCATAGTGTTTCGTTTTCATGACACGTGTTGGTCAAAGCATAGTGTTTCGTTTGTACAACTAGTTGGTCTGAGTTCAATTTGTGCAGCGTAATCGGTTAAGTTTCTGTTTCGTTTGCGCAACTAGTTGGACTGAGTTCAATTCGTAGTTGGTCTGAGTTCAATTCGTGCCGCATGTTGGTCAAAGCATAGTGTTTCCTTTGTACAACTCGTGTCTATAGATCGATTCGTTCAGTGTATTGGTCAAAGCATAGTGTTTCTTGTGCGTGACTAGTTGATCTGAGTTCAATTTGTGACACGTGTTGGTCAAAGTGTAGTGTTTCGTTTGCGTGACTAGTTGATCTGAGTTCAATTTGTAACACGTGTTGGTCAAAGTGTAGTGTTTCGTTTGTACAACTCGTGTCTATAGACCGTACTCTCGTGTGATGTGTCATCCATAGTCTCGTGACATATCTCGGTCATAGTCTCGTCTCTTGTCTCGTCGGTACTCTTGTGTGACGTATCATCCGAAGTCTCGTGTGATGTGTCATCCGTAGTCTCGTGTCATATCTCGGTCATAGTCTCGTCTCTTGTCTCGTCGGTACTCTCGTGTGACGTGGCATCCGAAGTCTCGTGACATATCTCGGCCATAGTCTCGTGTGATGTGTCATCCGTAGTCTCGTGACGTATCTCGGTCATAGTCTCGTCTCTTGGCTCGTCGGTACTCTCGTGTGATGTGTCATCCGTAGTCTCGTGTGATGTGTCATCCGTAGTTTCGTTCAGCGTTTTGGTCAAAGCATAGTGTTTCGTTTGCGTGACTAGTTGATCCGAGTTCAATTTGTGACACGTGTTGGTCAAAGCATAGTGTTTCGTTTGCGTGACTAGTTGATCTGAGTTCAATTTGTGCAGCGTAATCGGTTAAGTTTCTGTTTCGTTTACGCAACTAGTTGGTCTGAGTTCGATTCGTGTAGTGTGTTGGTCAAAGCATAGTTTTTCGTTTGCACCACTAGTTGGTCTGAGTACATTATGGACATTTGTACACTTGATCCTTAATACGGTAAACTATATAAATACTGGTACATCTTATCCGGGAGGTTATTATGTACCTGTACTGTTCTAACATGACGCTTCACTTTCCTCGAACAATGTAGATAGCGAGCACTGCGCCGTCTTGTATTGATATATGATCTTTGGCATCAAGGTGATCGAGTCGACATTGCGCATCGCACATAGCGCGTTTATTTATTTAATAATGATGTTGAACGCGATTATGCACCTACGTACATACGTACATACGTACACACGTATAGGTTAAGAACACCAGCATGATAAAATGCTGAAACAGTATTGGTGGTCTCTAGGCACAGATGAAATACGGATGAGACTTGGATAGGATATATCAGTTCAAAACAGTTTGACACCAGTTTGGGTCCGGTTTGTATGCGGACTTTCAACTGTGACCGTTGGTAAGTGCAAATCTCGTATGACGAATACTGTTACATGACAAACAGTTTGACCAAAATATTACACAGATAGCTGGTAGTTTGAATGTTTTAACAGATAAGTTCGTATATTTCCCTATGCCTTAACACGGGACAAATACACGGATGTTCTTCCAACACACAGTCACAGAGTAGTCATTACGAGTTCATACCGGTTCATACCAGTTAATAGGGTAATTTTTCACTCGCTATAACGACAATGACCATAACACCAAATGATGGGCTTATATTCAAGCACGAAAGCTCAAAACAATGGCTAACCAAAGCACTATCTGATTAACCAAGTCAACCTCGGGTACAAAATTACTGTGCGTAACAGTTTACCGATAGCTCCTATCCTTGAACATGGTGAAAATTCCCTATACTTTAACATGGGAAAAAATTCCCTATGCATTAACATGGGAAATACTTTTCCAAGCTCATTTGCATAACTAGCCACGCCCACAATGCTCAGCTCGCTCGTGATTGGTCAATTGCACTTCCGGGAGCAAAATCCGTTAAACTCATTTGCATAATTGACACGAATATTTGCAGTACTCGAACATTTACTTCACAACTTGTCCGTCAGGTGGCACCACTTGTAGTTCATGACCTATCAGCTAGGGTCAATTTAGTTAACAAAAAAATCCGCCAGGGGGCGCTAATGGTCAAACTAAGACACACGAAATTGGGCAGTACTCGAACATGAATATTTGCAGTACTCATATGTGGTTTGCCCACTTGGCCACTAGGGGATGATGTTTGTAGTTCGTGATGTACCCGTCAGGGGGCTCTATTGCACGCAAGCGTGCAAGAGACACGAATATTTGCAGTACTCCTACATTTACTTCACAACTTGTCCGTCAGATTGCACCACTTGTATAATTAGTCCCGAAAAATTCCGATAGGAGGCGCTGCGGGTCAACCTATTTTAGTACAAAAAAATTCCGCCAGGGGGCGTTAATTGTCAAACTAAGATGCACGAAATTGGGGAGTACTCGAACATTTAGTTTACAATTTGTCCGTCAGGTGGCACCACTTGAATAGTTGTATAATTAGTCCCGAAAAATTCCGATAGGAGGCGCTGCGGGTCAACCGATTTTAGTAGAAAAAATTTCCGCCAGGGGGCGCTAATGGTCAAGCTAAGATGCACGAAATTGGGGAGTACTCGAACATTTAGTTTACAATTTGTCCGTCAGGTGGCACCACTTGAATAGTTGTTTCCGAAAAAATCCGCTGCGGGTCAACCTATTTTAAATCCGAAAAATTCCTCTAGGTGGCGTGCTATTTTAGTACCGAAAAAATCCGGTAGGTGGCGCTGTATTTAGTTTTGGCGGGAAATATTTTTTTGGAGGGGAATATTTTAGTTCACCAACTATCCGCCAGGGGATACTATTTTAGTTCCCAAAAAATCCGGTAGGGGTGTCCTGTGACCTTGACCTACATCCGGGTACTTGACCTTGACCTTTGACCTTGACATACATCCGGGTATTTGACCTTGACATTTGACATTGACCTACATCCGGGTACTTTTGCTTTTGCTGCGCGACGCGACACCGTCCCCGGTAAGGGACCTCCTTTACTACTTTGGTGTATCTGTACGTGTTCATGTGTTTGCTGGTGTATCTGTATGTGTTCATGTGTTTGCTGGTGTATCTGTATGTGTTCATGTGTTTGCTGGTGTATCTGTACGTGTTCAGGTGTTTGCTAGTGTATCTGTTCGTGTTCATGTGTTTGCTGGTGTATCTGTATGTGTTCATGTGTTTGCTGGTGTATCTGTACGTGTTCATGTGTTTGCTGGTGTATCTGTATGTGTTCATGTGTTTGCTGGTGTATCTGTATGTGTTCATGTGTTTGCTGGTGTATCTGTTCGTGTTCATGTGTTTGCTGGTGTATCTGTATGTGTTCATGTGTTTGCTGGTGTATCTGTACGTGTTCAGGTGTTTGCTAGTGTATCTGTTCGTGTTCATGTGTTTGTTGGTGTATCTGTACGTGTTCATGTGTTTGCTGGTGTATCTGTATGTGTTTATGTGTTTGCTGGTGTATCTGTACGTGTTCATGTGTTTGCTAGTGTATCTGTTCGTGTTCATGTGTTTGCTGGTGTATCTGTACGTGTTCATGTGTTTGCTGGTGTATCTGTATGTGTTCATGTGTTTGCTGGTGTATATGTACGTGTTCAGGTGTTTCTAGTGTATCTGTTCGTGTTCATGTGTTTGCTAGTGTATATGTACGTGTTCAGGTGTTTGCTAGTGTATATGTACGTGTTCAGGTGTTTGCTAGTGTATATGTACGTGTTCATGTTGAACAGTCGTAAGGACAGCAAGATTGTTGGGTTTTTTGTACATGTGCATTAATTTGGGTGTTCACGGTGAATTTTATTACTGGTATAAGAAAGTATTCAGCAGACATAATCATATGGAGTTTGTGTGACATGTATTTAATGTGAACAAAGACTACTTCCTTGTGTTGTGTACCTGTTGTATTATTTTGTTATCAGTAAACAGTAAGATAAGTTGATTCAGCCAGCATTACATTTGTTTGTCAGCATCTCATTAACAATGACATTTTCAAGCAATTGATATGGAGTTCAATATCATAAGTATGGTCGATTTGGCGTACAAATGGACCCTCAGTCTCTTCACATCTCTCTGGAGCTTCTTATTGCATGGCACGGCATCAACAGGTCAGTTCTCCTGTGGTGTTGCTGTAAACATGTAATTTTAAATTAACCTGCATCAAACAATGAACCAGGCAAATTCGATATACTATACATTTGCAGTAAAACAAATCACTGTATTAAATGCCACATTACCCGGATAGTGATAGTGGATAGTGATATAAATTCGTAAAGTTTTAAAATATATCTGGAGGCATCCTGCTTAATGTAAAGGCTATTCCAAAAAAATAGAGAATCCCCAGGATGTCACTTAAACAATTGTTCTAAAGGGGATTCTCGTGAGAAAATAAAATATGTAGTAGGCAGATAAAGTCGCCAAAATCATATTTCTAGATGGGTATACATGCAGTATACAAAGGAATATAGTGGTTAACGGGGTAAATCTGTATGCCATTATCTAGAGGGGTCTATAGACACTATATCAGTGAACAGTGGATGTTCTACGTTCTATGTTCTGCTGTAGAGAGAGGGCGAATTTGTCTCTATTTTTCTGGAATAGCTATAACGGGAGCTGCGTCAATGTATCACCACTAAGTGATACATGCATAATAAATATTAATAATATAATTTAATAAATTGCAAATCGACAAAAAATTGAATAGTCCATCTTGACCAATTAACATTTCCACAACAAATTCACAAATACCTATACATGACACACCAAAATGCAATAATGATATATTACTAAATGCATATTAAGTATAATCTGACCACCACCACCATCATGCCAAAGAATACTAAAACACATTTACCTAGTACCAATGGTACCTGTAGTAATCAATAACAAATACGACATTTACTAAAAGATAATTAGTAAGTAGTATATCAGCCATTATAAATAGTTACCCGATATGATAGATCTACACTATTATAAATTAGAAATTAAATCTTGCATTTTGCAATGTAGATTTGTTTATACAATGCGTATCTGAATGATCTTGTTCAGAAATCCACTTACAGTAATCATCATTGTCATCGGCCTTCTGTTTCTTGGTTGGTCCGACATCTCTTGGTTTCGGTGCTCGTCGTTTGCCATTTACGAGAACAGGAGGGTGAGGCTGACTATTCCTGGAACCGCAGTCCAGATCGATTTGTTCCTGGAGGCCGCATTCATAAATTGGCCATCCTCAAAGTGGGTTGAACACAATCGACAGTTGTTATGCAAATACTCAGACTTCTAGTCATCTAAGTCTTAACGACGGCAATTTATCACCCATCGTTAGCACATGTTAAATGATATCAATAAAATAATACAATTATTGTACATCTTGACGGTTGAACACCTTTTTATTTTTCGATGTGAGATACCATATCAGAGGATTCTATGTTTCTATGATTCGTTATCATTTAAAATTGATAAATTGGTCAGTAGCTCAGGACAAACATAACTTCTAACTTGAACCACTGATTTTCTCTGGAATTAGAACAATTACACGCCGAACAAAAATGCGCAGACTTTCCCATGGCTGGTTTTGCCGTTCGCGCCCAACCGCACGAGGGAGGCACTAGCGATACATTTCACCCAATATCAACGTGTGGCGCGTCTTGTTGTACGTAGTCTTTGGTTCGAATTGGAATTCGATCCTGTTTGTTCCTATCTAAATGGTGGGTTTAGATTAAGAGTTTCAGTATTTATTTTGTTAATTGTGTTGGGTGTTAAAGACAACGACAACACCAGCCAGCAGCGACAACACCAGCCAGCAGCGACAACACCAGCCAGCAACGACAACACCAGCCAGCAGCGACAACACCAGCCAGCAGCGTGTGGTACAACTCAAGATATGTACATTACATACAATAACCATATACATATTTAGAGCAGAGTTTCAACAAATTAACAATCATCAACCGGGGAATATATCTAGATGTTAATACGCCAACTTCGAGGCAATGTAAGTGCATCACTTCACTGGCGCCAAAGAACACGCGACTCTTTCAAAGTTCATTCGCGTCGGTGAACCATTGGTTTCCGGTCTACCAATTGGCAATCTATTAAAACACAAGGGTAGCAATTTGTAGTTATTTTTAATATTTCAGTACAACATTGACTAGTCAGCCGGTATCCACGTGGCGCCGATGTGGAATTTTGTTCGACACTTATGGTAGTGAATAAATTTATTCGCTCGTGTTACTGAAATTTAACTTTACGTCCTTTTTGTATTCAGAGAAAGGTTTCGTCGTTGACATCCGCGAGAGAGAAATCACAGCGTCAGGACCAGGTCTCAAACGTGTCCTAGTCAACAAATATACACCATTTAAGGTCTGCATTGCGGGTCAGAGCACTGCAGGTGTGTCGGTGTCGCGCTTACATTTATCCGGGCGTTAAATAATATCCGGGTGACGTTTCTGCGCGTGCACGTATCTAGGTGAATATACTTAGCAACAGCTACGACTGTCGCGCTTTCATTTATCCGGACGTTATGTATGTTTATATATGTTTATATATGTCTGTATATATACATAAATTATAAAATGTTTGCTTCCCACAGACATAAACAATTATCTCTTGTAAAACAGGTTTCTCTCCACGCACGCGTGACGAGACTTACTGTTATACTTGGTCAAAAATTTGAAACAGCAAATTATAATTATGTACTCTAACTATAACGCTCGTGTTACGACAACAAACGAAACATATTTAACTACTGGGTATTACTTATCACTACCTGATCTATTGGTGCCAAATATTATGCCTTACACATGCACATAAACACCACTCGTATAAAATTTAACGCCCGGATAAATGTAAGCGCGACATCGGTAACTATCACCTGTAAGTAGAATATTTTACTCGTTTTCTGGCACAACGCTAGTACCTTCATTTCTGAATTTTCGCGCGAACCGAAACGAAACTTTGTTATCTACCATGTGTTAAGCTAATAGAATATGTAGTTTATACCAAAACGCGTCACATACCTGTTAATGATCTCAACCCCAACAACATGGGCACATCGCACGTTGGCATGAAACAGTTCATTTAATGACATTAATTATCTAGGTTAGCACATCCAATGTTGGTCAGTGGTCCAATAACATTGTTTTTTCTCAGTTAGATTTACTTCATTTGCAAATCCGTATAACTGGTAATGTCTGTGATGCGCCCGTGTCATCCTAATCAATATTATAAAACATTGGACATTACAGAAGCACAACACTGTTATTTTCACCCGTCTGAATAAAAGTAGTTCCAACAGCTAACCTTGCTGAAGTCTCTTGTTACACAAATACGCATGTTTTACCGTTATACGTCACCAGTTCCCACGATAAATAAACAACGAAGTGTATGTTGTTTATTTGCAGCGCCACCTGGCAGTCGAGTGGAGCACAACATCGTCGTCAAACACGATGGCTCGTACTTGGTGAAATACATCCCTGAGGATGTCGGTAGGTTTTACAATTTCGTGACAGTTTGTCATTAGCTGTCTTGAACATAAAACCAGCTTTCCGGGCATTCCTTGTACACAGATCTCGTAGCATATATTAATATGCTAACATAGAAATATGATATGTCTGTCAATCTCTTCCCAGGCGCCTGGATCCACTGGCCTCTTTCTGTATGAATTCCTTGTATACAGATCTCGTAGCATATGTTACTACGCTAACATAGAAATATTATCTGTCTGTCAATCTCCTCCTAGGCGCCGACATCTATTGGCCTCTTTCTGTATTAATTCCGTGTACACATATCTCGCAGCATGTATTAATACGCTAACATATACATATTATCTATCTGTCAATATCCTCTCAGGTGCCAACATCCACTGGTCTCTTTCTGTATTAATTCGCTTCCCTGATCACTGGTCTTAAATCTTTTTGCATTACAAAGTTATTTTGATCAAGAACAGTGCTACCGGATTAAGTGGGATTCGTATTGATTTGGAAGGACAGTTACCTGCGCGAATCCTATGTTAACTCATCGACACTTGACAGCAGTTCAAATACTATAGCAGGAAGATTGTAGTCGGTGTCTCTGTTTATTGCTGGTCACCTCTCTCGAATACCAATGGCTTCGCTTGTCTTTCTTCGCAAACAGATTGGTATAGCTATGTCGATGGCACATTCGTTCATGTCCACGAATATCGCACAGCAGGTTTCACTGCACATCGTAACAGCATAAAAATCAACATCTAATGCACTTTCTTAACCGGAACGGGAAGGCAACTATCATTCATAGACTCTTGTGTACATCTGAATGCCCACGGTAGCACATGAACGACATTCTTCAGAAAACGTACACACATATACCAATGCCTGAACATTAATTCCAATCACCTGCTGCAACATAAACAATCAGTGGTCGGACCCTTGATGAGCAGAGGAGACCAACTTACACCAGCTACAACATAAACAATCAGTGGTCAGACCCTTGATGAGCAGAGGAGACCAACTTACACCAGCTACAACATAAACAATCAGTGGTCAGACCCTTGATGAGCAGAGGAGACCAACTTACACCAGCTACAACATAAACAATCAATGGTTAGAACCTTGATGAGCAGAGGAGACCAACTTACACCAGCTACAACATAAACAATCAGTGGTCAGACCCTTGATGAGCAGAGGAGACCAACTTACACCAGCTACAACATAAACAATCAGTGGTCGGACCCTTGATGAGCAGAGGAGACCAACTTACACCAGCTACAACATAAACAATCAGTGGTCAGACCCTTGATGAGCAGAGGAGACCAACTTACACCGCCAATGAACATAAATTGAACGAAACACCAGAACAACATCGCCAAGAAAGACACAACATGCACCAAAATAGACTCCCCCACACAGGATATCCCTCTAGCATACATGCGCAACCTATCAGAGAAACTGTCCACCATCTTCTGGGAACACGGAGTTGGGTTGGCACATATCACAAGCCCTGTGACACCATCACATCCATAGCGGTGAACCCCAAGGGCAATACCTCAAGAACAACGGCTCGGGATAACATACAAAATAGAATGTCTGGACTGTCATCACAAGGGGCCAGACTCAAAGAACACAAGCCCTACACTCACACAGATGTAGGCGAACACCGAGTGAACAAGGACCATAAAACCATGGCCAAAGACGTCACAGTGCTAGCGAGAGGGAACAACATGTGGCGAAGAAACATCAGAGAATCCATTAAAATTCGAAAGAGGCGACCCACGATAAACTGAGACACACTACAATCTACCGCGATAGTCTTAATAGTGCTGTCGTGTGACGATCATCAACAAGGTCACGTGACTACTGAGAGCGGTTCTTTACAACGTGGTGAGAACACCGTGAGGGTGTTGATAGCTCCGTTGAGCCAAAACAGGTTTCAGTCACGTAACTGCACTAACAAACCAATAGTTATTTTGTGTTGTTTCTCTCTTCAGAAGTCACTTTGAATAGCCACTTATTCACCAGTTGAGTTATGTTCACAGTGCAGTTATGTTAACGGTGTTTACTGCAGCATGCAGCACTGTGATTGGTGACTGCAGAACGTAAGTGGTCTCGGCAACGCGTTCAACGTAGTGTAGTGATGAAAATGGCTGCCATTCGTTTGTTGTTCAATGCGTGAGTGTAATCTATATTTGTATTCTATAACGTCAACGTAGACTAAGCGTCTTCAAAAAACTAACATTTTACTAACCCTATAACTTTAGTTGTTGAGCTATTTCATAAATCAGCTGTTTACATAAATGCGCCTGTGTGTAGGAACGTACAACATCGAGGTGACGGTGGCGCGAGGTGCCGACAGTCGCTGCCTGCTCTCTAGTGAGGTCTACGACATCTCCGCAGTTGTTGTCAGCAATGTGAATAATTACACAGTGGGAGAGACGACCGAAATTGAGAGTAAGTCATGTTGTTTGTTCGAAGGGTGTTTAACAAGATTAAACAACATTTAAAAAAAAGATTGCCGACCAGAGCCACAAGCTCACGACGACATGCGAACACGGAAGTCTTTGACTTATCGAAAGTCCAGTAATGTTACATCTACGTATAACCTGCCCCCCCCAGATAACTGTTAATTTTATTTTTGAACATATTCATACTGCTAGTATTAAGGGAATTAAAAACCCCCATCGCTTGTATTCATATTGTGTTACATCCAGCTGTATATTTTAATTTCCACCAAGAAAAAATTAGAATTCAATAAATTAATAATTCCACATTATACGCTGTGCAACTGGCTTTATTTGAATGTGCATATTTGGCGAAGTTTTCTGTATGCCTATATGTGACAATAAATATAATGTAATGGGTATATCATTTATTAATTATATAATATATTGTACAGTAGTAAATTGTAATTATAAACAAATTGTGATTTTTCTGAATAAATAAAATTTAGAAACATACAACATCGTTATATATAATTACCATCTTTTCATTTTTGTAGCGAATCAATAATTACTACAAAATCTTTAAAATATTTACAAACACTGTATCATAGTATAACATGATTTGGTTTATATTACTTCGTGAAAACATAAACAATAAATGTGTCAAGAAAATAAATGTTTCGGTGTCAGGCTTGAACCGACGTCTCCTGATTGTAAAATAAACGACACCAAACCAACGCGTCTAGCGACTGAGCTATCGAGATCACCGAAATTTAAGTGATTGATTTATGTTGTGATAAATTGTACAACTCCTTCATATATCGATATTGTAGTGCTATTATGAGGTTATACAACGTTACCTTCTATAGCTGGAAACAATATATGTTTGCTATGTATATTTACTGGTGTAGATTATCTCCCGTGGGTTGCAATTGATATAATTATTCTGAAAACGAGCCGAAGCTCAACGAAACATTGTTTTGAATAAAATTGGATTCATGTGGAACCGAAAGAAAACTGCTTATTCCTCTGTGATGAATAGTGTTTGTATTACATCGGAATGTCGCACAATAAATCATTATGACGCTCGTTTCGACAGATAAGCTATCCTTGTAAACATGTTCTGAATGCATGGAATGGGTCGGCCTGATGCGAGTATTTGTTAACAGTGACGTCACGATACCACGTGATCGTTTAGCTAATTAAATTTCAATTTATCGCGGGAATCGCTACACAGACGAGTTTAAAATCGAAGTTATGCTACAAGTGTATTTTTCTGCATTTTAATGTTCTCAAATGCTACATACAGTGTTAAATTTTGTGTACACATAGAAACCGGATTTTAGCTAATGCCTTGTTTTTATTTCCTTTAAGACTATCATCAGATAATTTGTTTCAGTCATTTATTGTCCTCTGAGATAATTAATATTTTCTCACATCTAACCTATACTGTTCTTTGCCTAATGCTGCATTGTGCCTTACAGTTCTACTGCCTTCTGTAAGTTAAAAACACTATTTTTCAACATAATAACAATTCAATATCTTAAAAACTTCTATTTGGTTTCCACTTAGTCTCCTAGTCTCTAATATTGTCAACCCGTGTTCTAATAGGCTACTTTCATACTAAGATCTTTCAGTTCAGGAATCAGCTTAGTTGCCTTTCGTTGTACTCTTTCTAGCTTATCTATATCCTTCTTACGATATGGCCTACATGCGATATTATATAATATAATTATATATATATATATATATATATATATATATATATATACAGAGACAGAGATACATATATATATAGAGAGAGATACAGATACAGAGAAGTAGAGAGAGAGAGGGGGAGAGGGAATGAGAGAGAGAGAGAGATAGAGAGATAGATAGAGAGAGAGAGAGAGAGAGAGAGAGAGAGAGAGAGAGAGAGAGAGAGAGAGAGAGAGAGAGAGAGAGAGAGAGAGGGAGAGAAAGAGAGAGAGAGAGAAAGAGAGAGAGAGAGAGAGAGAGAGAGAGAGAGAGAGAGAGAGAGAGAGAGAGAGAGAGGAGAGAGAGAGAGAGAGAGAGAGAGAGAGAGAGAGAGAGAGAAGATAGATAGATAGGAGGGAGATAAGAGAGAGAGAGAAAGATAGAAAGAGAGAGAGAGAGAGGAGAGAGAGAGAGAGACAGAGAGAGAGAGAGAGAGAGAGAGAGAGAGAGAGAGAGAGAGAGAGAGATGGATGTATCAGTTATTGTTGCTCAGTTACACCTGTGACAACCCTTATTCCAGTTGACACATCCGAGGCCGGCGAAGGTGAAGTAAATGTTACGATTGTTGCCGAAAGTAACGGATACGGAATGCTAGTTCCGTGTGCCACTTCACTGGTGCAGAATGGGGTGTATCGTGTAACATTTACTACGCCCAATTCAGAATCCACGCATGCCGCCATCTCGTTCAACTCACAGTTACTGCCTCATAAGTGATTATTGGATTAATTAAAGTAAAGTTCATTACATTTTATTTAATATCATAACTGACGTAGAAATGAGTCAGTCATAATAATTATTAGACGATGGTTTAGTTTATACGTGGGAATATAAATCGCAGACTTTAATTATAATCACACTTTCTTCAACATTAAGTTGTGATAACTTGTCTGACGTCACCTGAGTAGTATGTAGGCGATTTTGGATGAGCATCCTGAGGAGTTTAAGCGATATTAGGGAGGTTTCGAAAGCCTCCCCCCTGAGCAAAGTGAGTAGTCACGTGACCTGCGCCACCTAGCGGAAAGAAGTATACCTAAGCACCCGTAGTGCCACCTAGCGACTCGGACTTTAAAACATGTGATGTATGTATGTATGTATGAAGAATTAGTACTAAGGGAATAACTATTAAAAACCAAATTTTGAAAGTTGATTAGGTTGTTAATGATAACGAGGAGTGTAGAGAGGTATTAGTTGTGTATGAATGCACGTGTATGTGAGGGAAGTGTATGAATGTGCGTGTATGAAAGAACTAACGAAACACAAGAGTGTACGAGTGCACACGTATTTTATTGACGAATGATACAAGCGTATAATATGAAACAGTGTTTTATTAAGCGAAGTACACGAACATCAAGACTTGTGGGTGAGTGAACACCACGACAGAGGTCGTGAGCTTAGGGGTCAATACGACCACGCCAGTGGCTCGTGGGATGACGATGATGGTACGACTTACGGGTGAGTGAACACCGCGTCAGAGGTCGTGAGCTTACGGGTGTGTGACCACCGCGCCATAGGCTCGAATCGTTAATGACGATGATGATGATTGTGATATCTGTTCGTTAATGAAACACGGTTATTGCAGTTGTTTAAGCCAATCGAATACGCGGCAATCGTTTGCTACCAGATCAGTGCCGAAACCTTTTACGAAATCCTTCATGACAAGTCCACGACATCGAAACATGAGATAAGCAACACAGTATCGTCCACAAACGTTAGACACGGGACTCTGCAGTCTCTTAGTATTATAAGTCCACGTTACACAATGTTTATTCAAGAAACGTCGAAACTCGACGTGTCGTGGCGGCAAGCCGTAAGAGCAGAAGTATTCACCGCAACCGTTGGTATCTACGTAGATCGCTATCCAATGTTCTCCGGGTTTACCCGTGTCGTGCGTGTTGCACACGAAGGCGACGGGGTAAGCGTCTATCTGGAGTTCGAGGAGTACGTCTTTGGGTACGATCCCGCGCATGACGACACGGGCGTGCGTATCGCGGGTGAGTAGACGGACGAGCTGCATGGTTTCCATCAGTTGTCGTAGATGACGTTACGATTCCTGTCGATCTCCAGCACCTTCTCGAACTCGGCGTAGGCGACGACGTTCGCAGTGGTTGTCAGTGCGTCGCGGAAATGAATCTCGACGCGCAAGTTGCCCTTTTGTACCAGATGGAAGCAGCAGTCGTCGCACGCATCGGGGGTGAGGTCCACACCGAAGAAGGTGTAGCCGTGTCGGAAGTCGTAGCGAGTCAAGCCGTTCCCTTCGTCCTGCCACGCCTTACCCGTCGAGGTGAACAGGTTATGGTAGCATCTGACAAAGAGGTTGTTGTCGAAGTCGGGCTGGAAAGATTTGGCGGGTATCTGTCGTCCGTCGACGTACACGGCGAAGAAGTTGATGTGGTTGTTTTTAGCGTGAAAGGGATTTTTGTTGTAGCATCCGTTGTAGGCGTCGTTATCGATGCAGCACACCACGAGACGTTTCGGAATAGTATCAAGAAAGAGGTTTTCGCGCGTGTACGAATGGGTACCTGTGGGAATAGAGTAGACCTTGCATTCGACAGGTCGCAGCGGATACTTGGCGGTGGCCTTATCGAGGGCTTTGATGTGTGCCATCTGCACACCCGGATTCAGGGTGACTTTCTTGACGAACAGTGTAGCGTTGACGATCTGTATCTTGTAGGCGGGGTTGGCTCCACCAGCAATGAGAGCGAACGCATCCTTGCTGCGTACGAAACGCATCTTGAGCTCGACGCCGTTGATGAGGAGTTTATCCTGAAGCAAGAGGTCGACGTGGACACGACCTATCATGTCGACCACACGACTCTGGGCGATCATGTGACGTCTGGCAACGAACCCCGCGTTGGCTGTCGGATCGGCACCATCAACGACGACGGCGTCCATACGACCGGCCGTGTCCTTGTACCACATCTGACTCGTCAGTTGCGTCTCCTTGGCATCGTCACCGTAACTGAGCAGCGTCTCTATGTAGGCACGGTACGGGTACGTGTTGGTCGAGGGAGTCACGAGCGTTCCGTTCAGGTAGAAATCGACCTGACCGAACAGCGAATGGAGCCAGTTATTCACGGGAGCGACGGGATCGGCGGGATCGAGATCACTTCCGTCGGCACGCGTCACCTTCGCCCGAACGTGTAGTTTCGTGTCGGCGAGATCCAAGTAATCGTCTCCCGAACCGGGTACGACGAATTCGATCGGTCCACCCGAGTCGAGAGAGGACACCGGCTGGTGATGGACCGTGTGACTGTCGATGATGGCGGTCTGAGTCATAGGTACGGTGAAGAGATCGAGTTCGCTCTTGAGTCCCTCACACGATAGTTTATGAACGAACGCCATCGTCGAATATATCGGGTTCACGACGTACCTTCGGTTTCTGCTGTTTCCTCCGACGTCTCGCTGGTGTACTGACTCGTTTCGCAGGATGTGTGCGTCTTATACGCTTACGTGGTCGCACGCCAGGGGTCAAGAGATCACTCATCATATCTCTACCGGCAGTGGTGACGCGACGTTTGGCGGCCGTTCTGATGTTCTGTCCCGACAGGACGTCGTCGGCTATGCGTGCGTCGGTCGACAGAGCTCTCTTTCCCAACGCCACGGCTCCTCTCTTGACGAGTGGCATGACGCTACGCAGTAGACTTCCGAATAGACTTCCCAGGCCGTGTCGCCTTTGGTGTCGGGCACCCACGAAATAAGGAATCGCGCCTCCCGCTTGACGATCGTAGTAGTCGGTGTAATTCATCTCTCTCTCTCTCTCTCTCTCTCTAGATCAGTGCCGTCCGTTGCCGTTGGAAATGAAGTGTCACCGTCACCTTACCAACCTCGAATGGCACGCGATTTCCGGTGTCGTCTCTTATATCTATCTCGATCGTGCCAAATTCTTTGTAGAGCACGGGTACGTAGTGAATCTTATCGAAGGTCTTCGATACGATGTCGCCATGGCGACCGCTCACTGGGACGATGCGCAGCAGCGGCACGAGACTGTCACCAACAACTCGTGGTTCCACGACATCCGTATAGATGTAGAGTGAGTCGAGCCCTCGTTCCATGGTGATCACGGTGTCGGCTTCCGTGATCAATACCTTGAGCTCGGGTGCATCGGGATCCTTCGGGAGATACTCCAGCGTAGTGGTACGAAAGCCGAGAACGGCGGTCAGTATAGCAGCACGGAAGACGGTATTCGGTGTTATGTGCACCGATACCTTATGCGTAATGATGTTGTAGCTCAGTTTCACTCGTCCCTCTCCCACCACACGACGTAGAGAGGCATTAATTTAACAAGATTTAACAAGATTGCCACCCAGAGAATTAACTCTAGGTGGCAGGTGGACAAGGAAGCCCTTTGGCTTATCGAGAGTCCGACCCTTTTATCTATGTGTATCCCGCCCGTCTGAGGTATGTGTCGATTTTATTTTTAAACATATTCACGCTACTAGCACCCACACAATCAGCAGGTAATCTGTTCCATTCATTTACAGTCCTTTGTGAAAATGAAAACTTTCTTATATCCAATCTACTCTGCTCCTTTGCCAATGTAAGTTCATGTCCTCTAGTCCTTCTATCTTTCTTAACTGAGAAAAAAATATTTCTATCAATATTTTCATAACCCTTCAATATTTTAAACACTTCTATCTGATCTCCTCTCAATCTCCTGGTCTCTAGTGTTGTTAAACCGCATTTTTTAGGCGTATTTCGTAACTAAGATCCCTCAGTTTTGGTATCATTTTAGTTGCTCTCCTCTGCACTCTTTCTAGCATATCTATGTCCTTCCTGCGATATGGCCTCCACGCTTGAATACAATATTCTAAATGAGGCCTACTATTGTTTTGTACAGCGGTATTATTAGCTCTTTTTCCTTATACGTTATGTTTCGCCTAATTAATCCAAGGATTTGATTTCCCTTTGAAGCTGCAATTCCGCACTGCTCTGAAACCTTCATATCAGCACTAATGGTTAACCCTAAGTCCCTTTCTTTTACAGTAGTACTTAGTACAGTACCCCCATTGTATATTCTACTTCTTCGTTCCCATGTCCTGTGTGGAGGCATTTACATTTCCCAAAATTGAACAGCATTTGCCACTTTTCTGACCATTTGATCAACCTGTCAAGATCATCTTGTAAATGCTGTCTATCTCCATCACTTTTAATCCTTCTAAACACTTCTGTATCATCCGCAAATTTCAACACCTTGCTTGTTATTTCATCATCCAAATCGTTGATATATATTAAGAATAATATAGGTCCTAATACTGATCCCTGTGGTACCCCACTCAATACCGATTTCCAGTTTGAAGCCTCCCATCAACTACTACACGTTGTCTTCTGTCAATCAGCCATTTTTCTATCCAGTTTATTATACCATTTCCTATGCCATGGGCCTTTAGTTTAAGCAGTAATCTTTGATGTGGTACTTTGTCGAAAGCTTTTTGAAAATCTAAGTAGACGATATCTACTGGTGATCCTTCATCTACCCACTTAGTGATGTCTTCCAAAATACATAACATATTTGTTAAGCACGACCTCGCTTTAAAAAAACCATGTTGAGATGGGTTTATCAAGTTTTGTTTAACAAGAAAATCCACCATGTGATCTTTAATTAGTCTTTCTAACAATTTACAAATCACTGATGTTAAACTCACTGGTCTATAGTTCTCTGACTTGTTTCTCGAACCTTTTTGGAATAACGGTATAATGTTTGCTTCTTTCCATTCTAAAGGAACCATTCCCTCTTCTAATGACAAGTTGAAAACTGTTGCAAGCGGTATGCTGATTTGTTCTACAATTTCCAATAGTAGTTTGGGTGGAATACCATCCACTCCAGGTGATTTATTATCCTTCATAGCCCTTATTTTCTTAGCTACCATTTCCGGGGTTACAATTAATTGTCCTAAATAGTCTGAATCTGCCCCTTGAACTTAGTCTCTGGTACTGGCAGTGAACTAATATATTCCCTGGTAAACACTGAACTAAAGTACTCATTCAGGTCTTCTGCCATTAAGAATCCCTCTGATATTATATTTCCAGCACTATCTTCTAGAGGACCGACTTTATCTTTAACTTTCTGTTTGCTTCGAACATACGCATAAAAACTCTTGCTGTCATGTTTTATATTACTAGCTAATTGTTGTTCATAGCTTCTCTTTGAATTTCTAATTTCAGCTGTAGCTTGGTTAAGTGCTTCTTTATAACTGTTGTAGTCTTCATCATTTCCAGTACATCTATATGACTTCCACATCATTTGTTTATACTTAATTTTTGTAATGGCTTCTTTCGATAAGTGTTTCTTTTGGACCGTTTTCCTTGTTTTTTGAAGGGTACAAATTTATCGACTATGCACTTAATTTCACTCTTTAATACATTCCAGCATTCTGTTGCCGTCTTATTTTTCAGTGTGTTATTCCAGTCTATCTTTGCTAAATATTTCCTCATGTCCTTATGCCTTCCTTTGTGGAAATTTCTCCTATACTGCTTTTTACTATTCCTTTCTGATTTTACTTTGATGGTAAAATGTATCTGGTTGTGATCGCTACTCCCCAGTGGCTCACATATCTTGACATTGTCAACTAATTCATTCTGTGAGGACAAAACTATGTCTAACACATTCTCACCCCTGGTTGGTTCTAGCACATGTTGAGAAAGGAATGTATCTTGAACTAAAACTAAAAACTTGTGGTCCTCACTCCCCATACTCTGTAGAGATTTCCATTGTATATGCCTGTGGTTAAAATCCCCCATAATAATACAGTCCCGTTTGCTTACTTCCCTTATAGCGTTTTGTATTTTTTCATTCTCTTCTATGCTTATGTTTGGACTTCGATAAACTAACCCAACTGTTAACGTTGAGTTTCCTGTAACTATGTTACACCAAACAGCTTCTTCGCAATCTGCTTCTCTTTCTAATTTTATTTCATAAGCCTGAATAGATTCTTTAATATATAAAATAACTCCACCTCCCTTTCTTCCTATTCTATCTTTTCTAAACATTACATATCCTTTCAGTCCCAATTCAGCATCTGATATATCGGTGGTGGTCCAGGATTCGGTTATACCTATTATATGAGGGTCAATATCTTCTACCATAATGTTTAGTTCATTTCTTTTGTTTACTATACTCCTTGCATTTAAACAAACACATTTATATCCAGCTTCAGAAGAGTTTTCCACACTGTTATTTGCTGATTTATTTGTGCTGTCTTTATCTATGCCTCCATTTTCAGGCTTTTCTGTGAGTCCCCCCTGCGAATCTAGTTTAAATAGATGCAACCTGTCCCACTGTCAACAGATCGCAGCAGGTTCTCTGAGAAAACTGCTGCCCCCTTTCCACTAAGATGGAGGCCATCTCTCATGTACATATCTTCCCTCCCAACAAAGTATCCCCATAAATCTGTGAATCCCACCCCCTCTTCGTCACACATCTGCTGAACTAGTGCGTTGATCGCCATCCTCTTACAGTTTCTATACGTTGCCCCCCTTCCTCCCATTACTGGCAAAATTCCTGACAGAATAACCTGTTCAACTCTCGTCTTCTGTAGCTTCCTCACTAACTGTCTATACTTCTGTACTATCGCAGTTGTTCCCTCCCTGTCTGCATTATTTGTTCCTACATGTACCAGTATAGACCCCCCCTTGCCATGTCCCAATACCTTCTCTACCCTGTCAGTTACATGTTCAATCCTAGCCCCCGGTAAACAAACAACGATGTCCTTCCCCTCGCTCAGTGCCTTGTCCGTCTTTCTCATAATGGAGTCGCCCATAAACACCCTCTCTTTCCTCATTGCCCCCTCAATCACTGCCTTAGAATAGCTCCTTCTTCGGTTTGCATCTGTCTGCTTGTTGTCTTTCCCCCCTGTCGTCTTCTCTCCTGTCACATTCTCTTCCGATCCATTCTTTCCTGTCGCTTTTTCTCTTGTCACCTTCCCTTTTATCGACTTCTCTTCTATCACATTTTCTCTCACTTCCTTTCGTCCCTTCTTCGTTCGTCCCATCTCGTTTTCCTCTCTCCTCTCCCTTCCCATCTTCCCTCCCTCCTTCTCTACGGTCACTTTCTTCCCTGTCACCTTCACGCTTGTCACGTTTTCTGTTGTCGATTTTCCAATTTCTTCCCCTCCAATCACCTTCCCTCCTCTCAATCTCCTTTCCTCAGTTTTCTTGCCACTGCTATTCTCCTTCAGTCTTGCAGTATTCTCACCTCTCTCCCTGTCGTCTCTCTCCATTCGACCTGCCTCCTTGCTAATTCCCATCTCCATTCCCTTCACAATATCTGTCAACCTAACTATCTCCTTCTGCAGACACTCCACCTTCCAACACCCAATGCACTGAAAGGTGAATCCTTCCTCCATGGTTTCTGCCCATGACTTCCCACAGCCGGACAATGCAAAATCTACCCAGCTGTGGCAGTGATCGCACACCAAGTGTCGCTTTGCCTTGACTTGCCGCTTGCAAGGCGCCATATCCCGATCAGAATTTATTTAATAACTTAACTAACTTAGTCTTTATAAAGACTGTTTCCTGTGTACTACAGCACACTTTAGGTTACAAATTTCAATTACACAGCCAAATATTTATCCTGACACGAACGCTAACATTACCGGTAGTGACCTAATTTAAATACAATCAATTACGTTACGTTAGGCTGCTTTATTTATTTAGGTTACGCCGCCCGACTATCGCCCTTGCTTAATTTTAACAACAATGCTACCTAATCAAAATATCTAGCAAGTACTGGCTTACACAGATATTATCTTATGTAAGTAGTTTGATGGTTGTTACTTTATCTCCTATATATTCTACCACATAATCAGGTTTGTTAAATCTTAATGGAGAGGATCAGTGACCACGGATCTTTATAGTATCCGGTTCCGATTCGGATAGTCTTCGTGTGCAGGGACCGTGGGTGCTCTTCGTCTATCGGTAGTGTCACAGCGAACCCCGCGTCGTCGTCTACGATGTTGTACCAACTGTGTGGGTACTGTACCTCCACCAGACCGCATTCCCATTGTCCCCGTAGTAGGATACGTTTCGGTAGCGTCGTGATGTAGTGGGTCATCGTGTTGTCGGGGTGCGTGTGCATGGAAGCATTGCTGGGCAACGTGAGATAGAAATCACTCGGTTCCATGTTGTTGTTGTTTCAACGTCGGACTGGGTAGCAGGTAACCCAACGAACTGCTCAACAGGGCCGTCCACAGAGTCGGATCGTGGTGGCCAAACGTCAGGTTGTAGATGCTGACCAAGATGACCGTGTACAAGACGATGACCTGACACAGAAAGACGATCTCCTCTTTGGGACACGCGGTACCGAATATGTGCCACGGAGTCCTCTCTTTCTTTAGTGGTGGTGGTGGTGGCGGTAGAGTGTCGACGTCGTCTTCTTCTTCTTCTTCTTCTTCTTCTTCTTCGTCGCTAACGGTGATGCGTGATGTTGTCTCGTCTGTCATACGTGGACGACTGACATCGCGACGGACGTACAATTAGCCTTTATAACCCGACGAGACCCTTGGCATCGATCCAGCTGTTGAACTTCGAAGGATATCCGACCCATTTCACCAACACCTCCCGTCGCCTGCCTACCTTGCGGCGCTGTACTATCGATTCCACACGGTACAGTTTATCGGCCGGAACCGTCACCTTCTGCATCTCCGGTTCGTAGACGGTACCGTCCAGTATCTCGCCGAGATCGTCCGTTAGACGATAGACGGGTGGATCGGACGGATGGACTTCGCGTATCGTGAATAGTTCCTCTGTCCAATTCATCGTGTAACCTTTATCGAACCGTCTCTTGACCTTGCTGATACGTATGCGATCCCCCACGTGGTACTTGGGTACACCCTTACGGTGATGACCACCGTACAGACGCTGCCACACCTGTTTCTGATTAGTCGCATCCACCTGCGACGAAGGCATCCCGATGCTGCGGTGAGGCGTGTCGTTGTACGTGCGCACCAGATCCGGAAGGATATCGATGTACCTCCACGCTGCTTTGTGTGTCAGGTATCGCCACATCCGCGACATTAGTGTGCGATTGAAGCGTTCCACGATGCTCGCCTTGATCTCCGCGTTGAAGGTGGAGAAGTGGTGGATACCGTATCTGTCCAATACACCCCGAACGCTACGGTTATAGAATTCCAGACCTCTATCGGTCTGCAACGACAGCGGTTGAATGTCGGTGAAGAGACCGTTCAGCGCCTTCGACACAGACGTCGCCGACTTGTTCTTCAGTGGAACGCATCGGGCGACTTTCGAGAAGACGTCGATCACCGTGAGCAGGAACGTTGTACCGTCGTTTTCTTTTTTCAGACTGGACACGTCAACGAGATCGGCCTGCCACTGTTGATCCCGTCCTCCGACGACCGTACGCCGACGCTTGAAACGAACTCTGACCGGTTTAGGCGTTCTGTTCCGATAGCCATTGTTCGACGATTTTTCTCGGTACGCGCGGTACGGCGGTTCGTCGCAAAGACGCGATTCCTCCGTAACTACCCACCTTGGCGGGGTTGAAGTAGACGTCCTCCAGCTGTTTACGACGGCGCACCATGATGACGTACGTATGATATAATCGATGGTAATCCCGCACACGATGGGAAGTCCGCCGTAAGCAACACCGGTAAACAGACGTGTTAAACTGTCCCGTAGATCACACATTATGTCGGTGAATCGAGATGATGCGTCTCTTTTATTCGAGACGCTCCCATGTCTTACTAGTCGACGCCGGTGGTGTAGGTAGAGTAGACGGGCTCATTCGAGATCGTCTCCGCGAGAGGGGTGTCCACTGCAGCGTTCGACGCGCTCTACCGAGCGATCGTGTGGCCGCCGCTTCTATGGTACGCTTCCTTTGTTCCTGTCGAATGGCCAGTCTCCTGGTCTCGTTACCCACCAACTCCATGGGCAGATTCATGTCGCCGAGTTGATGCGCAAACACCTGCCACCCCGTTGGAGAACCGATGGTCTTGCGCTGACGCAACAAATCGTTCACGAGGTCCACCACGTTACTTCCGGGTACCGCTACGCCTTTGTTCATGAGCTCTCCGCGCGCATTCCACGCGACGTCTCGTTTCAGACGTTCCATCAGTCGTCTGGCTTTGGCCTGGAGGCGTTTGGGAACACTGTCGATGACTTCCGCTTCCACCCCCACCTCCGGAGGGGTCGGGTCCGTATTAGCCGCCGCCACCACCGCCGCCGCCGTGACAACCGGGGACGTGTCCTTGTTGACCGTTATCACGCGCATCGGTTCGCGCGTGTGTCGATCGGACAACGCGTTGTAGCGTTGCAACACTTGATTATACATGACGACCTTGTCACCATCGGTGAGATCTTGTCTGTCGAGTATGACTTTCATCTCGTCGTCGAGTACCTGTACTTTGCGTCCTAGGGTATCCGTCGGTGCCGGTGCGCGTAGACTGTCCAACAGTCGCGGATCTACCAAGGCCATCTTCCGTGCGTGTTCCATCGTCGTCTACTTGAGTAGCACCTGTTTTAGCAAGGGTAGCAAGACCGCACCGGCCAAAGGTGCCAGCAGTGCCGACAGGAAACCACCGGTCTGTCCTCTTCCGCCCTGGTTGTTACCCCGTAGCAAGATGCGACGTCTCCTCGCTGCAGGTGCGTCTCTCTGTGCCAAAGCACGCAGGTTTGTTTTGTACACGTTCAGAGCACGTCTCTGCGCGTCGGTCAAGGGCAAGTTCTTCTTCAATATGTTGTAGGCACACTCGGCTAGTGCACACAACAGATCGGCGTCGGCGTTTCTGATGATGGCTCGTCTCAATTTCGTGCTCTTGTATCTGTTTAGCGTCTGTATGCAGAGGATGTGTTTCTTCACGAGTTCGGACATGCTGTTGTCTTCACGAGCATGCTGCGACTGAAGGAACGAGGTGCTGCGCGGACGTCTTATACCTTGGGTTGGTACACGTACTGGACACTGTCGTCCGGAAGGACACCCGTACGCAGACGCATATCGTCGAGCGTGCCCTATTTCAGATCGACGAGGAGATAACCGTACGGAAGTGACGTGGCGTCTCGGAACGCTTCCTGTACAAACTTCAGGCGACCCGGATACATCTGTCGTGCCAAGTGTCCGATCTGTGACGCGTCGCGAGGATTCTTGAAGATCACCATGTAGTGTGCGTTCAGACTGATCGTACGACTCTCCTTGTTCTTCGGAAACAGGTTCTGCACGAGATACAGTACGGACGTGTTCTGGTGATGACTCTTTTTTGTGAACAAGGTCGTGACCCGTTCGTCCGTTTCTGCCATCAGATCATCGATGACCACGAGGTTACGCGTCGATGCATCGAACGCACCGCTCGGTAAGCCTTCCTCGAATCGTACCAGGTCTTTGTCAACGTAAGCACTCTGCCATACACCGTAACACCACGTGATCTTCTCTGGAGGTGGATCGATCATCGTTGCAGCGTGACGTAGCAGACGCATCACGAACGTGGTCTTACCGCATCCCGTCGGTCCCGCAACGATACAGGTGAAGGGGTGTTTCCATCGCGTGTCCATCTAGTAGTCACCGGTGGTGTTCGACAATGTCGCGTTGACCACTGTGCTGTTAGTTGCGACGACGACACCTCCACCACACCAACGAAGGAAGGGATCGCGGAACAAGACGTACAAGACGTACAGATACAGACCGAGTATTCCCACTAGTGATACAGCTACAAGCGTTCCTGTCCGTGACATGCTACGTTATGACTATCGATTGTGTAGCATCTGGCTAAATAGTGTTATCTTTTTTTTTTTTTTCGTGTGTCTCCGCCTACTAACCGCGTGACAGCTAGAGACGCCTGTAACCCCAACTGACGTAGGGGCGCATTTCCTCATCGTGTCAGCAGTGGTTCGGCATTACACGTCCACCGGCCCCGTGGTGATTCCGTCTTCGTTGACCACGCGCTTGGCATAGAAGTAGGTCAACGCCGCACGTTCCTGGATGTACGTCAGCACGGACGAGTGATTGACCCGGAACCCACGGTTCTTCCCACTTCCGCTACAACGATTGGTCGACACGTCCAGGAACGACTGCTTGTCGATGGTGTTGAGTCGTTTGTTCAGACCTTTGGTGCTGTATTTATCGACCGTACCCGAACAATAGTAGGTCTTGCTGCACAGACCCAGGAAACAGTCACCGGACCATTCGACCTTGAAGAGTCCCGGTGTTCTCTTGTCGTACGCCTTGCGCTCCTTGCAACACGTCTCGGTGCCGTTCCATGGACGTCCGGCCAGCCGACAGCGCACGTAATCGTTCTGATGTTCGTCGCAACATTCGGACGGTAGCCATTCGGAGCGGTGACGATAGTAGTGGTCGCGCATTGCCGGGGTCACGAGGTCGTCGACGGACTCACCGGCCAGAGCCAAATAGGCGCTGTCCGTATCGGTTTCGCAGTACTCGAACAGCGGACGATCCACGTACCTGACCATGAAGTCGTAGTAGAACTCCAACATACGCAGTTTGGCCCACTGCAACACGAAGAATCCCACGTGTGTGGGCAGTGCGTATTTGACGGTGCGTTTGTGCATTTCGATCTCGTATGCATCGGCAGCGACGACGTCGAGTTGACGGAAGCGACGATTGTTGATTGCGGTCGATGCACTCTTCTTCGTGCAGTAGGTGACCTCGCGGTGCTTATCGACGTTGGTGATAAATTTCCCGTAGGACGAATTGCCCATAAGTTTGTTGGTATCCGCGGTCATGGCCTTGTCGGGATGGGCGTCTCCTTCGCGACGTGCGGTGAACACCGCCTCGCCGAATCGTCGGAAGCAGGCGACCGGTGTGTACTCGATGACCTGGTAGACGTGCGTCACCTCGAGTCCGTGTGCGAGGTACCATCGCAAGAGAGGTGTGGCGAGCAAGATCTTATCCCCTCGATAACTCCCGACGAGCATGCGTCGCGGAGTTGCCATGATGTTGTGTTCTTCGGCGTAGCGACGCATGAACGGTCCGAGATCATCGCGGGTCAGGTGAATGTTCTTGAAGATGGGCTGCATCTCGGCAAAGTGTGCGCGCAGGTCCTCCGGTACACGTATGTCGCACTGAATCATACCGAACACGCTACCGTTGCACACACCTGTCAGGATCTGTTGTGACGTCATTTTCCAGCGCACGTGTCGACGACGTTGGCGAACGTCCAGAAACTTTTGTACGCACGGATCGCGTCTCGTGACCTTCCACTCGCATTCCCACAATTCGACGACCCTCACAAAGTGTCGAAGATAGGCTGTGTTCTTTCGTGTTTCGGCGAGCAGTTGCATCATGGGTTTCCCATTGACCTCGTTGAACTCGCGTCCGGTGCACGGACATCCGTGGTAGTAGCATCCGTGAAACTGATAGGCCGTCTTCGTTTCACTGCACCAACCGTCCACCAACAGTTTACCGATGCGCTTCTCTCGACCGTTGGACTGATGACGTATGGCGAGTCCCGTGTTTTCCGACTCCCACGTAAGCCATTCGACAGCCATCTGACCTGTGGGCTGTGCCACTTCGGGTCGGAACTCCTTCTCTTCCCGTCGCCGCGTGTACCATCCAGTCGGCATCTCTTGTGATATCGACCACAGATACAATGCATTCGCATCGTAGCCCACAATGGACTGACACGTTCGAGCCGCATCACCGTAGTCGTTACGACGTATCTTCGTGACCCCCTTCTCGTGATGTCTGGTGAAGATGAGTGACGGCCCTCCGACGATGTTCTCTCTGATGAGCTGGTGGACGTCCTTGTTCGTCTCGTTGAAGAGCGTAAAGAACGTCCTCTCCGGTACGTAGGGGAACAGGTAGGACAAGGTCAAACCAGGTATACTGATCCCTTGTTTGAACATGTCGAGACCGCGGTGTTGGTAGAAGTCGAACTGTTTGGCGATGGCCTCCAAGAACGGTACGACGTCTCTGTTGTTATACCAGACGAGAAAGTCTCGCAAAGTCTTTATGTCGTTGTCTCGCCACACCTTCCGACATCGTGTGTAGTCGTCGTCGGATATACCTTCGTTCTTCAGACAACTGAAGAAGGCCTCTTTGGGAGGTAGAACGGTGTCATCGAGTCTCTCCAAGCTGTCCATGTATTCGTACGGGAAGTGACCTTTCGTGACTGTACAACCGTACGCTTTCAGGTACTTGTCGTACGAGAATCCCGGGGCAATGTAATGAGTCATATCGAGGAATTTGAGGTTGTCCGTCGATAAACACATAAACGTGTTGCCACGTTTGATCACGTGAAACGTCTCCTCCTCCTCCTTCTCCTCCTCCTCTCCGTCCTCTGTTGCTTTCTTTTCGGACAGGAAGTAGGGTACCAGGAACTGTTTGACGACGTTCAGATCGTACCTGCCCGAGTTGAAACCGATGACGGGCAACTGATGAAGCCAACCGTACAATTGACCCATGAGAGTTTTGTAGGGATTGGTCGGTTGTCGCTGTGACTCGTTGTCCCCCGCCTCCTCTACGGCGGACGCTTCCTGTTCGTTCCACTTTCTGATAGCCTCTGTGAGTTCGTGTAGGATGCCCTCGTACCTGTCTACGATGACTTCGTAGGCTGCTTCGCTCATGTTCTGAAGGATGGTCATCATGTCGGATACCAACTTGTTGCTGTCACCATTCGTGATGAGACATTGCACCTGTTCGAATCCGGGTACGTTACTCGCCAGGGACACACTCAACGGTACGTGACGAGCCACCCAATGGACCTTGGCACTGTCCGACGGAAGGTGCGATGTATCGAACCAGGACTCGAAGTCGAAGTTGGCGCGATACGGATAGTAGCGCAACCATTCGGCAACGTGAATGTTTTCGTCATCCAATCGCTGGAAGACTGTCGGCGACGGATGGTAGACGCCACCGGAATAGATCTTTCGCACACCTCCCGTACACCCACGCTCGTGTCGTTCTAGTTCGAATACGCGGCTCCATAGTGCATCGCTACACTTCCTACATCGATACGAATGACAGTACATGTTCACGTCTTGTATATAGGAAAAGTGTGTCTCGTGAAGATTGATGTACATCGTTTCAGGATAGTGACACAAGGAACGGCGTACGAGTTCAGCAGTCGCCTTTCCCCTTCTTCCGGTTCGACGAGCGTGTAGACGCACACGTTGGTCTCAAAGGTGGTCTCGACGCGATAGAGATCGTCCATCGTCACTCCGTCAAAGTCTTTCATTGCCACCCCGTCACGGTCGTACTTCGCGTAGAGTACCCGCACAGAGGGTTCCAGGTGGGATCGGTCGCATCCACGATGCATAGCCAGACATCGGAAGAGACACAGATTGTCGGTGTACTTTGTGTTGTGGACGGAGTCTCTTTCCAATCCGATGACGGCTTTGATTCGTTTGATGTACCTCGGCAGTGTGATGTCCACACATCCTATCGGATGATGTACGATGTGATTGACGAAGAAGGTAACATTCGTGACAACCTCACATATCCATTGACTGTTCGGACGCTGATTGATGACCCACTGCAGCACGTCTGTTTCTCGGATACGTTCCAGAAACGCATCAAAGTCTGCAGTGTTTGTGATC